>CM051456.1:104536718-104553224 GCA_028274465.1 Plantago ovata | reverse complement strand
GTGGCATCCGTCGCTATTTAGCGACGGATTGACCCATCCTCGCTATTGAGCTACGGAATAACCCATCCGTCGCTAAATTCGGGCCGCTCTAACGCGATTCATCCTTTCCGTCGCTAAATGCTCCCATCGGTCGCTAAAAGACCGATCGGCGATTTTCAGCAACGATCGATCGGTTGCTAAAAGTGGTTGCTATTTAGCTGTTTTTTGTAGTGATCCTAAGGTAAGTTGTAAGGTTCATCAATAATATAGCAAACCTTTTATGGAAATTAAAAGATGGCCTATTATTTATGTAATCTAAACATACAAGATGCCTAATCCAATCTTGATTTCAATCAGATGGTACAGAGACTCTCAACAAGGCAAGCAAGCTTGGAAAGCAGACACCAAATGATAAAGCGAATAGCTAAAGATAGCGGGATTCAACTGGATCACAATGACATCATACAAATCTCACAGGAAGAAAGTTCATCAACTGAAAGTACTACTACTGTTTCTCATGAGGTTGAGATCACTAGTGTAGATGAAGAATTGTCTGAAGAAGAAACAGACACTGAAACTCATCCCAAATTAGCAAAAGGAAGAAAGTCTTACAAAGATGCAGGTGAGGCAGCTCAAGATGCCTTTGAGTCAGCAGCTTACGCAGCAGAAGCGGCCAGAGCTGCTGTGGAACTAGCTTCTAGACTTGAAGAATGGAAAGATGGCACAGGTGATCATTGCATTTCACACCAAGATAAATAAGTCGAATGTGAAACCAATGTGAAACTCAGATAAAGAGAGTGAAATCTTAAACGATGACAAATGGAAGAAATTATTGAAGCGCACCAACTCAGAGACAAGAAGTTTCAAGGAAGAAGAGCTCCAGTTTTCATGTGCAGCAGAAGTTACAAATTTTGTTCCTAGTGACACTTAGAATATAGAGGAGAAACATAAGCTAGTCGGGTGAAGGCATTGTAATACACTTTTAGAAGCCTTTGCACTTTGTAGATTAGAGAATCAGGTAATGGCTGAGTGAATAGGAATATCATAGTTGTTGCAAACCACTGTATATGAATGTTTTTTTTATTCTCTAGCTTAATAAGACTGAAGATCTTAGTAGATTTCCACTTGTGAACTAATAATGCATCAGAATAGTGGTGTAGTTCTGTCACTACAAAATCGAGCCAAAGAGCTAGTATTTCCAGGACATTCGACTATCAATACCAAGATCATTTCTTGATCACACACACAAAACTCAAGATAACTCACATGGATCTAATAACACGCTAACATATAATATCAAAAAGTCCGCATGAATTGAGCTAAAAGGAGTAGCCACAACAAAATTCAATTCACATTCACATGGCTTTCACTTAAAATGACAGTATAGTGGAGTCAAGTTTGGATCCTCATCAACTTAAAAGATCACCAAGAAAGAGCTTTCACTGTACATTACAAGGTTAGCATCATCAACTCCAACACAAGCACATATGTGTAAGAAAGCATACAATACTCTATGAGTAACCACACTGTCCATTCCATTAAATTTCAAAGCTAACAAATTCATTAAAACAGAAAGTCATAAAACTACAAAGAGCCAGCAATTCAATAATGAAATACACTAAAAGAACAACATTAATTATAATTATGAAGCTAAGTCACCTCCACTCTCCTGCCACAAATTGATGATATCAGTAGCATGATTGAGCAAAATAACCATCTGTTTCTGAGAAACCCATGGCTTACTCTCCAGCATCACTTTCAGCTCTTCCCAAGCATCTTTTCTTGGCCAGAAATAGTACGGACTCACTGGAACAGTGCCAAACCCTCCAGGTATCACTTGGTCTATAGCAATTCCCAAATTCTTGTCCATCCAGATGAATTTGAGCACCAGTCTTGGCCTCTCCATTGGTTTGACTACAACATCCAGTTTCCGCTTTGGTTCATTTGTGTCCCCAATTGATGTTTCTTGGGTTAGTGAAGCTGCAAAAGCAGAGATTTTGATGGGTTTGCTGATATTTGGCTTGAGGGATGGTAAAGATTGAGTTTTTAGGCGGGGGGTTTGGGGAATTGAGGGATTGTTACATGGTTGTTGGATTGTGAGTGATGATGATAGCATCATCTTTGTTGGTGTTTGATTTTCCGGAGAGAACAAGTGAAGTGAGGATATTGAAGTCTTGAATGATAGATTATCAAAAAAAAAAAAAAAAAAAGAAAGTCTTGAATGATAGTGTCACTTGACAGAAACTGCGACTTTGCCATCGAAAGAGAAAGGATTTACTTATCGTGGCCTCCTGGGTCGTGGCATCTGCAATACAAAGATCCGTGTTAGTACATACACAATTGAATATAAAACATGTACAATCAGAGATATAGCAAGGAACGACACTAGACATTCGGGTGGTCACGCCAGTAGGACTCCCAAACATCATGAAGGGCACTCGGCATCCACTCTTTGGGCGGAACTCCCTAAAGCCAGTTGGCTTTCCAAACCTCAAATAAGGGAATCCTCAGTGTACGTTCTGACATATTTGAATGCTAAACCTGACCAAAAATACTCATATTATCTTCTAACTTTAATTTATCAATGAGTTATTTCTTTCATACTTACACTTTTTTTAAACAATAATTACCTATATTTATCTATATTTCCATTATACTTGTACAATTTTCATTATAATAACTAATTACAATACACTATAATTACATATATTTTTCATTATAATTATGCAATTTGCATTATAGTAACAACTACCAATACACTATAATTAACTATATTTATCTTTCTATTTCCATTATACTTATGGATTTTCATTATAATAAAAACTTGCAATACACTATAATTACCTATATTTATCTATATTTTCATTATATTTATACAATTTTCATTATAATAACTAATTACAATACACTATAATTACTCATATTTCCATTATAATTATACTTATGCAATTTTCAAATCTAATTAGTATATCCCAAACAAACTACACTAATTGAACAAAACTAACTACGTAGATAATCCCAAACATAATCGAACCAAATTCAAATCCCAAACATAATCGAACCCAATTCAAATCCCAAACATAATCGAACTAAACTATAAAATACCCAATTCATACCAAATCTATCAATTCACCAACTAAAACTTGTTCATCCCCCTAATTTGAGCTACACACATGATAGATACTAGTAGAATGCATACAATTCAATGAATTGAAAAAAAAATGAAGAATACTAAAATTTAGACAAGTTAGGGTTCGAAATATATACCTTTGATTGCGGAAGAAATGGGGAGATAATCACGCAATTGAATAGCTACACTTGTTCCTTGATGGAAGAGCTTCGAAATGACTATAATATTGATTGAAATGGTGAAGAAACGAAGAAAATAGGGGATGAGAGCTTGGAGCCGCGGTTAATGGCCGTGTGTGTTGTGCGTGTTCTGCCGATGAGGAGCGGAGAAGATGAAGTTAAAGAGCTCAGCGACGGATGGTTATCCGTCGCTAATATAGCGATCGGTCGCTACATTAGCGACGGATAACCATCCGTCGCTACATTATTTTTTTTTTTTTTAAATATATATTAGCGACGGATGGAGTCATCCGTTGCTAACTCATTGACCGGCCAAAAAAAAAAAAGAAAAAACCTTGAATCTTTGCGACGGATGGTGGCATCCGTCGCTATTTAGCGACAGATTGACCCATCCGTCGCTATTTAGCGACGGATAACCCATCCGTCACTAAATTCAGGCCGCTCTAACGGCGATTCATCCTTTCCGTCGCTAAATGCTCCCATCGGTCGCTAAAAGACCGATCAGTCGCTAATTTCAGCAACCGATCGATCGGTTGCTAAAAGTGGTTGCTATTTAGCTGTTTTCTTGTAGTGATCCTAAGGTAAGTTGTAAGGTTCATCAATAATATAGCAAACCTATTTTATGGAAATTAAAAGATGGCCTATTATTTATGTAATCTAAACATACAAGATGCCTAATCCAATCTTGATTTCAATCAGATGGTACAGAGACTCTCAACAAGGCAAGCAAGCTTTGAAAGCAGACACCAAATGATAAAGCGAATAGCTAAAGATAGCGGGATTCAACTGGATCACAATGACATCATACAAATCTCACAGGAAGAAAGTTCATCAACTGAAAGTACTACTACTGTTCTCATGAGGTTGAGATCACTAGTGTAGATGAAGAATTGTCTGAAGAAGAAACAGACACTGAAACTCATCCCAAATTAGCAAAAGGAAGAAAGTCTTACAAAGATGCAGGTGAGGCAGCTCAAGATGCCTTTGAGTCAGCAGCTTACGCAGCAGAAGCGGCCAGAGCTGCTATGGAACTAGCTTCTAGACTTGAAGAATGGAAAGATGGCACAGGTGATCATTGCATTTCACACCAAGATAAATAAGTCGAATGTGAAACCAATGTGAAACTCAGATAAAGAGAGTGAAATCTTAAACGATGACAAATGGAAGAAATTATTGAAGGGCACCAACTCAGAGACAAGAAGTTTCAAGGAAGAAGAGCTCCAGTTTTCATGTGCAGCAGAAGTTACAAATTTTGTTCCTAGTGACACTTAGAATATAGAGGAGAAACATAAGCTAGTCGGGTGAAGGCATTGTAATACACTTTTAGAAGCCTTTGCACTTTGTAGATTAGAGAATCAGGTAATGGCTGAGTGAATAGGAATATCATAGTTGTTGCAAACCACTGTATATGAATGTTTTTTTTATTCTCTAGCTTAATAAGACTGAAGATCTTAGTAGATTTCCACTTGTGAACTAATAATGCATCAGAATAGTGGTGTAGTTCTGTCACTACAAAATCGAGCCAAAGAGCTAGTATTTCCAGGACATTCGACTATCAATACCAAGATCATTTCTTGATCACACACACAAAACTCAAGATAACTCACATGGATCTAATAACACGCTAACATATAATATCAAAAAGTCCGCATGAATTGAGCTAAAAGGAGTAGCCACAACAAAATTCAATTCACATTCACATGGCTTTCACTTAAAATGACAGTATAGTGGAGTCAAGTTTGGATCCTCATCAACTTAAAAGATCACCAAGAAAGAGCTTTCACTGTACATTACAAGGTTAGCATCATCAACTCCAACACAAGCACATATGTGTAAGAAAGCATACAATACTCTATGAGTAACCACTCTGTCCATTCCATTAAATTTCAAAGCTAACAAATTCATTAAAACAGAAAGTCATAAAACTACAAAGAGCCAGCAATTCAATAATGAAATACACTAAAAGAACAACATTAATTATAATTATGAAGCTAAGTCACCTCCACTCTCCTGCCACAAATTGATGATATCAGTAGCATGATGGAGCAAAATAACCATCTGTTTCTGAGAAACCCATGGCTTACTCTCCAGCATCACTTTCAGCTCTTCCCAAGCATCTTTTCTTGGCCAGAAATAGTACGGACTCACTGGAACAGTGCCAAACCCTCCAGGTATCACTTGGTCTATAGCAATTCCCAAATTCTTGTCCATCCAGATGAATTTGAGCACCAGTCTTGGCCTCTCCATTGGTTTGACTACAACATCCAGTTTCCGCTTTGGTTCATTTGTGTCCCCAATTGATGTTTCTTGGGTTAGTGAAGCTGCAAAAGCAGAGATTTTGATGGGTTTGCTGATATTTGGCTTGAGGGATGGTAAAGATTGAGTTTTTAGGCGGGGGGTTTGGGGAATTGAGGGATTGTTACATGGTTGTTGGATTGTGAGTGATGATGATAGCATCATCTTTGTTGGTGTTTGATTTTCCGGAGAGAACAAGTGAAGTGAGGATATTGAAGTCTTGAATGATAGATTATAAAAAAAAAAAAAAAAAAAGAAAGTCTTGAATGATAGTGTCACTTTACAGAAACTGCGACTTTGCCATCGAAAGAGAAAGGATTTACTTATCGTGGCCTCCTGGGTCGTGGCATCTGCAATACAAAGATCCGTGTTAGTACATACACAATTGAATATAAAACATGTACAATCAGAGATATAGCAAGGAACGACACTAGACATTCGGGTGGTCACGCCAGTAGGACTCCCAAACATCATGAAGGGCACTCGGCATCCACTCTTTGGGCGGAACTCCCAAAAGCCAGTTGGCTTTCCAAACCTCAAATAAGGGAATCCTCAGTGTACGTTCTGACATATTTGAATGCTAAACCTGACCAAAAATACTCATATTATCTTCTAACTTTAATTTATCAATGAGTTATTTCTTTCATACTTACACTTTTTTAAACAATAATTACCTATATTTATCTATATTTCCATTATACTTGTACAATTTTCATTATAATAACTAATTACAATACACTATAATTACATATATTTTTCATTATAATTATGCAATTTGCATTATAGTAACAACTACCAATACACTATAATTAACTATATTATCTATATATTTCCATTATACTTATGGAATTTTCATTATAATAAAAACTTGCAATACACTATAATTACCTATATTTATCTATAATTTCATTATATTTATACAATTTCCATTATAATAACTAATTACAATACACTATAATTACTCATATTTCCATTATAATTATACTTATGCAATTTTCAAATCTAATTAGCATATCCCAAACAAACTACACTAATTGAACAAAACTAACTACATAGATAATCCCAAACATAATCGAACCAAATTCAAATCCCAAACATAATAAAACCCAATTCAAATCTCAAATTAAGTCCATCGGTCGCTAGTGGCTATTTATCCGTCGCAAATTGACCGATCGGTCGCTAATATTAGCAACGGATCGATCGGTCGCTGATGGTGGTTGCTGATTTCTGTTTTTCTTGTAGTGCTTTTCGGACTCGGATTTTGCCTTCTAGTGACCTTTAAGCCTTGAAACTCGTCTCCTAGGCCTCAAATCTCATTTGGAACCTTCTAGATAGTCCACGAATATCCTTGAAACACCGAATCTTCGTTCTCTTCAACATAATTGCCCATAAAATCACGTTTTTTTACCTAAAACCTGGAAAATGCAAGGAAAAGGGAAACGTGACACTATTCTAATAAAATGCACTAAAATATAACTAAATTAACATAGAAGATAGCTAAATAGGTGAAAAAAGACTCGAATGAAGGTGTAAAATACACGTTCATCAAACTCCCCAAATCGAACCTTTGCTTGTCCTCAAGCAACTAAGCTAGACTCTAATGCAAAAAACCAATGCAACACACAGAATGAAGTCTCATGCCAAATGAAATGAACTAATCTATTGAATCTATAAAAAACTTATGAACAAAGACCATACAAATCATAACATGGATATTGGTTGAAGAATGCCTCGATTGACTCATACACATTCACATATGCACTATGTTAAACAAGATAGTCTCTCGTAACATTCTCTACATGGACCTAGTCAGTGACGACGTAATGAAACATGTTAAAATACGAATGGTTGTCCCGTGCCTATGAAACTGAGGACTTACTACTGTTCACCAAGTTAAGACTTTCCCTCAAAGAGGTCGAACCAATACTGGCTCTCATCAAACGAAGGAGGGTTCCCGAAAAGTTCACACTCCCCTATTCTACCCATCTCTCAAGCAAAGTCATAAACTAATCACCACTTCCTGAATGGCCAGACGAGGGTGGTCTAGAACAGATGACACTCAAACAATCAAAAAACAAAAAATTACAACTCGATTACGAACATTACATGAATTGAAAAACAAGACAAACACTTTGCTAAACTGCTTTTTGACTTTCTTTGGACCCTTTTTTGCTTTTTTGGGGTCTCTTTTTTTCTTTTCTTTTTTTTTTTTCTTTTCCAGATTTTTTTTCTTTTTCCTGGAATTTTTTTTCGATTTTTTTTTTCTCTTTTTTTTTTGTATATATAGCCAGCAGTAGCACAACGAAAAAGAAATGACAATGACTCACAAACGACCTCCCCAAACCTATTCGAAAGAATAGGTTGAAGCACAAACTTTACGAAAAAAGAAAACAAACTCACAACACTCGAAATCCAAAAACAAGGCTAGTGAAAGCGTAACCCCCTCCCCAAACCTATTCGAAAGAATAGGTTGCAAACAAAGGATCACACAATCTCACACTACCTCCTTCCTAGGCATTTAGCAATCTCAAAGCAAGGTGAAAACTTGTTGCCTCTTAGGTACATAATTACACGGATAACAACCACAAGACTCTAACATGCATCATCCTATTATAAAGGCCTTCGTGAACCGCAGTAGAGAAAACACCACTAAGTGATGTCGAGACTACCAAGCTTAACTAAGTGCAAACATAAATGTGACAAGCCAAGCGAGAAAAACCTCAAACAAATTCATAGAGATGAAACATATGGTTAAAGGTCATAACTAGTTAATCTTGTTGATGGGTAATTCGTGCTTCTTTCTAAGTTCGCAATGAGTCGCTAGTCTAAGTCATTCTAGTTCTTCTTCGTGTAGTGTTCCCCTAAGGTAGGAAAAGAGCCTTCTTGTAGCTTCCTCGTACCTGAGATAGACTTGAGGGGGGGGGGGGGTTAGTGACTCTTGCCCGGTCTGTAAGGTATCAGACCGGAGAGGCGACTTTACGAGTAGGGAGTTGTGAGGCTTCCCTAGTAAGAGTAGTAAAAGTGGTGCTCGGGTGACGTAGTTAATGCTTACTGTTGAGGAGTAAATGAGGCCCTTTTATACTTGAGACCCTTCAGCTTCCGGTCATGTAGGATCACGCCACGTGTACGGCTAGGATTGAGGCCTTCCTCGGCCCAGGCCCATTAAGGAGGTCCGTGGGCCTTGGCCCAGGAGAGCAACCATGGCTGGTCGCTCTGTGGTCCTCGTGCCTCCCTTGTGCGTGGGTGATGCGAGTAGTGTCCTGCTCAGTTTCTGTCAAGGAGCGTTACCTTGACGTAAGGTCTCCTCGAGCCCGAGAGATGCTCCTCGAGCCCACTGGCAGCTTTGTCCTTGAGAGGAGCTTATTTTGAGGGTTGTCCTCCCAGTGATGGTCGGACCCTATGTTGGTCGATCCACACCTTAGTGACATACTTGGGTGTGGTTGTGCCCTTTGAGGGACGGCCTATGATGCTTTGTCGCGCTCTTAGACCGCTCCAGTTCGTACATGCGGACTGGACATATTTCAACCCTAACATATGTCCCCCTAGTTTCCAAGTATCTTTGTAGAAGATAGTTGAGGAACTATGTTGATGTAGAGGTCGAGCAGAGCCTCGACTAGTAGTGGGCGAAAAAAGATTTCCGTATTCGCACCTTGGTATCTTTCCCTCCTCCTATCTCTCCCTCCCCCCCCCCTTTTTATAGGGTGCGAGCAGACGTTGCTCGGACCGTATGAAAAGAGGTATTTTTGCTGGGAAAAGATCGGATCCGGGTAAGTATCCCTTAGTGGAATGGAATGACTTCCTGCCGCTTTTTTGCTTGCAAAGTATCTCGCGGAGAGGTACTTGTGTAAAAGGAATCTCGAGGAGAGATATATTCATAAGAGGATCCTCGATCCCCAAACACGTGTCCGTCGATTTCCTGTTTTTCTGGCATTTTTTCTCAATGTTGTCTCGAGGAGGACAGATCTTGGTCGTCGATCTGTCTCAGCGTGTCTCGAGTAGCCTGGTGCTCGCGCCGCGTATTGATTGCCGTGGTTAGGTAATTCGTTCCGGATTTGGGAGCGTGTTCGAGCCAGAGCGGGAGCGTAGAGGGCAAAAACGGTAATTCGCCAGGCGGCCGCAATCTGGACCGTCGATCTGGGACACGTGGTCGGTCCGGATGGCGCGAGGACATGCGTCGTTTCGTATCCCCGGGATACCCTTCTATAAATAGGTCAACACTCGGTCATTCCACACTTTTTGCAATCCGAACATTCAGAGCAAATACGAGAGAGCGAGGAACATTTGAGAGATCGACAAGTGTTAATCGTCGAGCTTAGTTGTGAGCGAGAAGCATTTCCGGCGTCTAGAACTCCATTTTCAGGCGATCTTTTCGGCTTTTCCGGCTTCTAATCCTTTCCAACTTATCAACAAGTAAGTTCCCTTCACTCATCTTGCAATTTCTGGTTCTTAATCGCTTCTTTTTGCTTTGGATTGCCTTGAAGTTCCTGCTTTCTTGCTTTTTCTCTTTTCGATTTTTGCATGTCGGTTTCCTCTTTCGATTTTTGCCTCCCGGAATGATGCATGACGGCCTAAGAACGGCCCTGGACCTAAAAATCATTAAACGGACTTGTAAACGGAATTCACCGGATGTAATTCGGACCGATTTGGCTTGAGTAGCCGTAGAAGTAGATCCCCTTAATTTACTGTATGCCCCTTGTAGCCTCCTCATTAGCGTACGGCTGTAGAAGTAACTGTAGGAAGTCTTTTTGGCGGTTGGTCGCTCTATGCATGCTCTTCGAGTTGGATATACGCATGTGCTCGCTCCGTAATTGCTGTATATGCATGTTGTTATGCTGCTCTTTTCGATTTTTTACTCATGCTTAGAGCGGTTGGTCGCTCCTTGTGTATGCTCCTCGCTCTGCTTTTCCTTTGATGTAGAGTAACTTCTTTATTTTACTTGCTTTTCCTTTTTGAGATTTTTCTTCGTTCGGGAGGTCGAACCTTAATGAACATACCTAAAAGGACCTCTCGGACTATAACAAACCATCCTAACTTCTTTCTTTGCCCACCTTTAGGATGTCCGAGAGGAGCGACGACAGCCAGAACATCTCGGCCGCCGGTGAGTATGGGAGCGACCATACTACGTCGCCCGATACGTCAGACGTATCGGCGACCTTCCTGGATGAGACGATAGAGGAGGCTGTCGAGGAGCCTCAGCTCGAGCAGGTTGGCGAGCAGGCTGCTGAAGAGGATGAGGAGACAGAGAGTGAGGAGGACCTCTACCAGCTGGTGAGTAGAAAGAGGCGTCGTACCGAGGACGACGACTTCATTGATGACAGGACGGAGGCTGAGGGTGGTCCTCGAAACCCTGGTGTATCTGCGGAGTTAATAACTCGCGCCGCCCAAGTCCACGGGCGTAATTACGGGACAGCAGTTACCGTGGCCGCTCCTGCCGATATCCGGATCGAGGAGATGGATGACACGGAGAGGCCGGAGTTGGCCTTAGCGTTATATGAAGAGGGTGAGCATTCGGCCAAGCGCGGGAAGGCCTCGATACCCGTTCAAATCATCGATAGTGATGAAACGGACGATGAGAGCGAGGAGGACGATGAGGCGACGTCTCCTCGGACTAGTTCCCCTGCAAAGAGGGTTAGATTCCCTCCACAAACATCTAGGAGAGCTGTAATCACGGGCGAGGAGGAGGATGAAGTTCCTCTGACGATCGGGGACACTAACCGGAGTGAAGCTGGTCCGAGTACGAGGTCTCCTTCCTTCTCGGAGGGACAAAGGCGCGCAATCAGGGACGCGAAGAGGTTCTCGCGCGAGGAGGAGACTAGTTACCACACAATCGATCCGACGACGATTGACTTTACGTATCCGAGTGGGACCCGAGGACCCAACCCACTCGAGGCGCAGGAGTATGAGATGCGCCTTGCTCAGATGGCCGCTGACAAGAAAAAGGCGGAGCGTAGAGCGAGCAGGCCTTCTCGCTCCAGGGCTGCTAAATCGAAGAAGGCAAAGGTTGCCGTGGAGCCGGAGCCTAAAACTACCAAGGCTGCCGAAAAGAAATTCACGAAGAGTGCTCGCACGGTCGACCTCCCTGATCCTAATGGCGAGAAGAACGAGGATGGGATAATACCGACCACCTCTTCTACAGTGAAGCTCGATGAGGTTCCCACCCTTAGGTGGAAGTATTCTCTCCCCGAGAATAAGTTTGACATCCTCGTGCCGAAGGAGGATCAGACTTTTTATAATGCTCCACCTGGGTACATGGCCGTTCACTGCCTTAGTTTGGATCGAGGATGGATCCTCCCCTTCTGTGATGCTTTCCGCGATATCTTCAACACGTTGGGGATCGCTCCTTGGCAATTAGTGCCGAGTGCCTTTGGGACCCTAGTCTGCTTTGGAGTCTTTTGCATGAAGAGGGGGATCGAGCTGAATTTCCATAATTTCAACCAACTGTTCCGGGTCTCGATGAGCTCTGGGAACAAATACTTTTATTACTTCAACGCTCGACCAGGCCTCGGATTTATCATGGACGCTCCTAGCTCCTCGGGCTATAAATGGTTCCATAGGTACTTCTACATCAGAAAGAGGAGGTTGCCTAACATGAGCGAGGAGGAGCTGGAGTGGGGAGTACCCAAGCTCATGTTCAGAGGGAAGATTGCGGACAAGCATCCGCTGCCCGAGGAGTCTGATCCCTGGGTTATGGAGCTCGAGGAGCAGAATCGGGGACCCCATCCCGAGAAGTACTTTTACTGGGGGTTGGTCCTTCAGCCACTTCCGTACTTGGCGGGACTTTCTCCCTACGCGTACACAGGGTATATCGGGAACCGATATACCCGAAAAGTCCTCTTCGGTAACTAGCTCTTCGCGCTTTTTCTTTGCTTTGTACTTGTGTTTTTTCTTTGTTTGCTTTCTGTTTGTGATGTGTCTTCGCTCTCTTGCTTTCCTCGTCGATTTTCATTGCTCTTCGATTTTACTAACTTGTATTTATCCTCTTGCAGCTTACTGGTTCCAGTGGATAATGTCGAAGACATTGGCTGCCAAAGAGGAACAAAGGAGGAAACAGAGATTGGCGAACAAACAGACAAAGATCCTCGGATCTTTGAACTTGACCCCTCCCCGCAACGCCGCGCATCATCGGGATGCCTTGGTGCAGGAGGGGCTCGATACTCGTGAAAATCCTGTAGAGGCCATCAAAAGGGCCGAGGAGGAGGCCGCCGCGAAGAGGGCCAAAGAAGCGAAGGAGGCCGAGGAGGAGGCCTTGAACACGATTGAGGCTGAGAAGAGGCCGGAGAGGCCAGCGGCTAAGAAGGGAGCGAGGAAGCTCAACCTTGGAGGTAACAACGAGCCTGCCCGCAAGAAGGGTAAGGTAGCCGCTTCGGGAGATGAAGTGAAGCGGCTCATCCAGTTGAGCGACTTAGATCGGGCGCACGAGCTCAGCCTGTGCTCGCTCCAGGTACTTGCCTTTATACTTATTGTTGTGAAATTTCTCTAAGTATAAAATTTTCTCTCCTCGCTAACTTTGTTTTCTTTTTGCAGCTCGAGAACTTGAAGGAGGCCTATGGCCATGTGGCTGCTGATCGGGCCGACATTGGGGTCGTTATCGAGGACCTCGAGAAGAAGTTGGCTGCTTCGGAGAAGAAGGCCAAGGTCTCGGAGACTGAGGCCGGGAAGCTGAGGCTAAAAGTCGAGGAGCTTGAGAAAGAGCTCTCCCGAGAGAAGTCGAGGAGCAAGAGCTTCAAGGGCGCCTATGCTACTTTGTCCATTTGCATGGAAAAGTTTAAGGCAAGCGTCCTCTCCTTCCTCAAAGGGAGCCGACTCTCTGCTGCTCGCGACTTCATGTCGTCGGTCACCTATAAGCTGGCCCTAAGAGACGTACAAGTGGCATCACGCGAGGAGGGCTTCTTCTCGTGCGTTGGCCAACTAAAGAGGGTCAACATGCTTCCGGCGGACTTCGATCCCGACGACCGCGAGGACCTGCATCCCGGGCGGCGCGAGGACCTGACTCCTTACCCAGATGAGGAGATTACCGAGGAGATGCACGAGGCGTGCGAGTTTGGTGAGCTGGTGACCGACCCAGAGGTACCTTATCCCAGCAAGCCAGCCTATCTTCCAGCCTGGGTGCCCGAGTGTCTAAGGAGCGGGATCATCTACCCGTTCGAGAAGGCCGCTCTCCGGAATGCCTCCTGGGTGAAGTTGAGCGATCCGGTCCTCGGGAGGGCTGCCGACTTTGTCGAGCCAGAGCTAACCATGTATCGAAAGGCAATCGAGGAGGCTCAAGCTCAGGAGCGCGACGACGTTGAAGCCCCAGAAGCGAGCACGGTTCGAGGAGGTGCTGCCAGCGCGACCACCCTGGTCACGGAATTCACTGATAGTCGCACACGCTAAGATCGGGGAGCCTCCTTGAAGACCGAGTATGCTCGGGATTGTTGTAGCCTTTTCAATTCCGTACTTGTTTTTATTTTCAAACAATTTCTATTTGGCCCTGTGTGGCACTCCTCGCAACATTATGCTTGTAACTTAAACTTCACTGTTGTTGTTTGTTTGCTATTCTTCTCTTTCAATAAAATGCAATGCTATTCGATCTTTCACTTATACTTGTGTTTTTTCTAGATCCAATTTTTGTTATGACGTATAACTTGGATAGAGTAGTTAAACAAGTATAAGTTAGAATCGAGAACCAATGTTCTTTGCTGCGAGCTCTTCGATCTACCAATGCTTCTCGATCATTTGGATCATTTGAGAAAAATTTCTAAGTGTTTGAACTTAGAAAAATTTCTAAGTGTTGAGTTAGAAAGACTGGAAGTCTCTCTCCTCGATCACTTCCATCTACTCGCTTTTTCTTCTTTGAGTGGTTTCCTGATCGATCCTCTTATAGAGTTTAGAGCGCGGGGAGGATTCCCCTTGATCATGGAAATCGAATAGCTTTTCTTAAAGTAAGCTTTCTCGATCGAGTAGTCTTATTTTTGAGTATAGTAGCTCTATACTTGGATATTTTCTTGTTGAAAGAGACATTGTATTGATTTGTCGGAAATGCAATTACAATGGGGGCTCTTCGGCCAGCTTGCTTACAACAACTTTTTAACAAAAGCAAGGGGTGCCTCTCACTTGGACCAGTGAGGAATCCTCCTCGATCAGTGGACCTTCCGCATAAGTTTTCAAAAGCTTTTTCTCTTGGCAACTTCAAGCGTAGAATCTCTGGAGGTTAGAAGTATTCCAAGGATTTTTCAATACCCTTCCCTCCATGTCTTGAAGACGATAACTTCCGTTGGACCTTGCTTCAATTATCTTGTAGGGGCCTTCCCAATTGGGTTGCATCTTCCCAACTTTGCCCAAGATGTCTGCTCTTCGGAGTACTAGGTCTCCTACTTGGAAGTCTCTTTCTCTTACGCCTTTGTTGTAGGTCTTCGCGATGAGTCTTGATATCTGAGGATATTGGCCAAGGCGTTGGTCCTCGATTCACTGATTGTCTCGAGGTCGAAGAGTCTCTCTATATGATTGTCCTCGGGTTGGTACCCTTGGATTCTGAGGGTTTCCACCGCCACCTCTGCTGGTATGACCGCCTCGGACCCATAAACTAGCGAGAAGGGAGTCTCTCTTGTAGCTGTCTTTGAAGTAGTGCGGTATGCCCACACCACTCCATCAAGCTCGTCGACCCAGTCCCTGTTGGTAGCGAACCTCTTCTGCAAGTTGTTGACGAGGATTTTGTTGACGGCTTCTGTTTGTCCATTGGATTGAGGATGTCCTACAGAGGTATACCTCCTCTCAATCTTCATTTCCTTGCACCATTCATTGAATCTTTGGCCGCAAAATTGAGCACCATTATCCGAGATGAGGACCCTTGGCAAGCCGAATCGACACACGATGTTCCTCCACACGAAGTTCATAACTCTTTGTTCGGTGATGGTAGATACTGCCTCAACTTCCGCCCACTTGCTAAAGTATTCAACCGCAACAATGATGAACTTCTTTTGACCCGTGCCTCTTGGAAAGGGACCGACTATGTCGATGCCCCATATGTCGAAAGGGCAAGTGATGGCGATGGGCATGAGAGGTTTCGCCGGGACGTTGATCAAATTGGCGTGCAATTGACACTCCTCGCACTTTCTCACAAATTGGGCAGCGTCTTCGCGAACGGTGGGCCAGTAATATCCTTGTCGAATGACTTTTTGCGCGAGGGTTCTTCCTCCGGCATGGTCGCCGCAACTTCCTCGATGCATCTCTCCGAGAAGTTTCTGAACTTCATGCTCGGCGACGCATCTCAAGTAGACTCCCTCGAGAGATCTTTTGTACAAGTATTCTCCTTGCATGATGTATCGAGGAGCTTTTCCTTTGATTCTCCTTGCTTCAGCCTTGTCACGAGGAAGGCTTCCATTTTTGAGATATGTTGTTATCTCTTGCATCCAATTCGGTTGATCATCAATTGTCAAGACGTTTGGCTTTGATGACCACAAGGATGATGCGTTGATTCTCATGAGTATCACGTTCGGGTATCAACTCCTCCGGATGCTGAAGCATACTTTGATAGGGCATCTGCCCTTTGATTGAGATCTCTTGAGAAACTTTTCAATCTCACAGCTTTCAAACTTTTGAATTTCTTCCGTGATAGCATTTTGTACTCAGCTAGTGAGTCTTTCTTGGTTCTGAATTTCCCCGAGATTTGCTTCTCGGCCAGTTGGGAATCGGTGAAGAGATGTAGCTTCTTCACTTCCAATGACTTTGCCATACGTAGAGCGATGAGGATGGCTTCGTATTCTGCTTCATTGTTGGGACCGGGAAACTAAGAGTAACGGCGTACTCTAATCAGCCCTCCGGGACTCTTGAAGTATATTCCTATCCCGCCATTTTTACCTGATGAGGATCCATCAACATGAAGAATCCAGACGTCTCCGTGGTCGACTAGCTCTTTGGTTTTGGAGAGACGGTCTCCGCACCTTT
>CM051456.1:104482023-104536618 GCA_028274465.1 Plantago ovata | reverse complement strand
CTCTGAAGTTCCTTTTGAGGGATACTCCACGAGGAAGTCGGTCTATGACTTGTGCTTTCTTTGGCTACAGACGGGTGCTTGGTAGTCGATGTCGTACCCGATAGGCTCAATCGCCACCGTCCAGTCTTTCTTCCCGAATTTTCGGGCTTTCCGAGGACGTGCTTGAGAGGTTGCTTTTCAAAACAACAAACCTTGTGAGAACCAAAGTAGAGGGTTTAGCCTCCTTGCCGTATAACGAGGGGCAAAGGAAAGCCGCTCGATATCCATGGTACCACCCGCGTTTTCAGCCCCGGCAAGTACTTTGTCAAGTAGTAGAATGGGCAAGTGGTCGTTCCCTTGGATTCGACCAAACCGAGCTGATAGCTTTCCCCGGTCGCTGCTAAGTACAGATAAGTACTTCTCTCTCCGTCCACGGGCTTTGACAATAGAGGAGGAGCGAGTAGTATTCTTTCAGCTTCTCGAAGGCTTCCTCGCACTCGTTTGTCCACTCGAAGTGCTGCTCTTTCTCATACCTTGAAAAAAGGTAGATTTTTCTCTCTCGGCGACCTGAGAATGACTACTCAATAAATTGATTTTCCGACCAAATTTGCACCTCTTGATGAACGACTGAGGTTGGGGAAGGTCGAGGATGCCTTTATCTTTTCGGGGTTCGCTTCTATTCCTCTGTCTGTCACACCATGTAACCGAGGAACTTCCCCCCTTTGACGTCCAAGGTACACTTCGCCGGTTGAGCTTCATGCCATACTTTCTCAAGATTGAGAAGCACTTTGCCAGGTACCCTACGTGTGTGCCCTCGGTCTTTGCTCTTGACGAGCAGTCATCGACATATACTTCCATGGTTTTACCCAAGCTCTTCCTTGACATCTTGTTGACCAGCCTTTGGTAGGTCGCTCCCGCGTTCTTAAGGCCAAATGGCATCACGTTGAAGCAATACACATTGCCGTTAGCGAAGAAGGCGGTTTAGGCACGTCATCTTTGCCATTTTGACCTGGTAGAAGCCCTGGTATGCATCCATGAAACTCAGGAGGGCGCATCCGGCGGTGGAATCGACAAGCTGGTCGATCCGTGGGAGAGGGTATGGATCCTTCGGGCAAAACTTGTTGAGCCTTGTGAAATTGTTGCACATTCGCCATTTTCCCGGACCCTTCTCCACGAGGACCACGTTGCATACCCAGTCTGAGTATCTCACTTCTTTGATGTGGCCAGCTTTAAGAAGCCTTTGTACTTCCGCTTCTATGATGGCGTTATCTTCCGCACTGAAGTCTCTTCGCTTTTCTCTGATGTGGGTGGTCGATGGGCCTACGTTCAGACGGTGAACGGCGACACGTGGGTCGATCCCCTTCAGGTCTTCGGTGCTCCACGCGAAGATGTCGTTGTTATCTTTCAAACATTGGATGAGTTTCATCCTGACTTCAGTGGCCATTTCTGTGCCAATTTTTGTGACCTTGTCGGCACTTCCTTCGACAATTTGGATTTCTTCTAGGGCTTCTCTTGCTTCGATTTTGTTTTCCTCAAAGAACTTCTTCTTTTTGGAAGAGGGTGGGACTGGTGGAATCACTTGATACTCCTCGAGCTCCTTAACAGCTCCTACTAGAGTATCTTCGTCTTTCCTCATGGTTGCTTTTCTTCGCCTAAGTGATGGACTTGGCTTTTTCGATTTTCTCTTCACTCGCCGAACCGTGTAAAAACGATAAGGTGCATTGTGAACAAGGGGAGTCTCCTCGGACGATTGTCCGGGGTTGGGTTCTCCGATAGCAACCCTTGAAGTGAACTTGGCTGACAAGGTGTAGCATTCCCATGCTTCTCGTATGTCTCCTACTTCTTGTCCGATTCCCAAGGAGTGGGGAATTTCAGCTTGTTGTGGACCGTGGACACTACGGCTCGGAATTGAGAGAGAGCGGGTCGGCCTAGGACTGCGAAATAATCAAATGGCATATCGACCACCACGAAAGGAACTTGTTGGGTTACCCTTCTAGGAGCGCTACCCATTGACACTGTGAGGTTGATCATTCCGAGCGGCATGACAGGTTGTCCTCCGAATCCTACCAATGCGCTCCTCACTTCTCTGAGCCCTTCCCTTGGGTTCATGTGCATCCTTTTCAAGGTTCCGGTGAAGATCAAGTTTGTCGAGCATCCAGTATCGACGAGGATTCTACCCAACTTGTAGGATTGAACATCCAAGGACACTACAAGTGGGACGCAGGGATCATAGATGTTGCCTCCTCCAGCATGCTTCAGAGGTATCTCGCTATCATCGAAAGAGATAACGTTGGTTCCCGGTCTCGCGGCTTGAGCATACTTCACATCTCGGACCCTGAGGTTGTCCGCCGTAATTTCCCTTTGGTTGCGAGTGTCGCCGCCGGCGGGCCCTCCCGCAATTGTGAGAGTGCGGATGCTTCCATTTACAGGGCGGTTCTCATAATTGTTGTAATTATGGATGTCGTCGTCCTGAGGGTTTCCTTGGTAAGGGTGCTCGCTCCCACTTTGAGGAGGTGGGGGCAGTAGTGCCAGGGGTTCCTCTTTCCGGATGTAGTTAACCAATTGACCGTTACGTATCATCCTCTCAATTTCGTTCTTGAGCTCGACGCACTCATCTGAGGTGTGCCCTTTCCCCTTGTGAAACTTGCAAAACTTTTCCGAGTTCTTGTTCCTTTGGTTTTCCTTAATCGGGAGTGGCCACGAGACGTCTAGCTTCCTCGAGACTATATAGTTCAAGATGTCGGATCTTGGCCTATTCAAGTCTGTGTAGTTGCTATATCGTCTTGGAGGTGACCTTCTGGGGGGAGACCTCCTGTCTCTGAAATCATTTCTTGAGTTGCCCTCCTTGATCAACCCAAATTTTTGCTCTTTCCTCTGCTTCCCGGGATTTGGGGTCGAGGAGGGTACTCCTTTTCTTTTTCTTTTTCTTTCCCTTTTTCCTTGGGCAGATTGGTTCTCACGGTGACCGTTCTTCGGAATTCCTCAGCTTCGAGGAAGTCCTTGCAAACTTTGGCAAGTTGCGCTTCATTCTCTACACACGATGCTGAGAGCACATCTTGGAATCTGATGTTGGTAGTATTACCATACAAGTATTCCTTCCTCTCATTGATCGAGTGATCCTCGACTTGGAGGGCTGCTTCATGAAAGCGGTTGATGAAGTCCCTCAAGTCTTCATTGTTTCTCTGGACAATTTCGGCCAAGTACCTCACCCGTCTCTTGGCGTTCATCAGTTTCTCGAAACGCTTAGAAAACTCCTTATAGAGGTCTCTATATGATTTGATGGATCGGTGAGGGAGGCGCGACCACCATTTCATGGCTTCTCCGGAAAGGTTAGCCGGGAAGAGGAGTGCTTTAGTCCTTGAGTCATGACCGTAAGCATCCATTTTGGTGCCAAATCTTACCAAGTAGTCCTTTGGACAACTTGTTCCATCATAGCTTTCGAAGGTGGGAAAGCCTCTTTCAATTTTGGCTTGGTGGTTCCGGATCTCATCGCACAAAGGGCTCGTATCTTGGTCTTGCTCTCTCTCTTGGACAGTTCCTCGAAGAGTTTCTATCTGAGCGTCAAGTGCGGATTTCCTCGCGTTGAGTTCCTCCAGAGTGAGCCTCCTCCCCGTGATCGGATCGACCAGGGGGGTTACCTCAGCTACTGTTCTCAATGCTTGATTCTCTTCCACTGCTTCTTGTTGGTTTTGAGGAGTTACCTGGTTCGGGGTAACTTGATTGGGGAGAGTGGGTGGTGTAGCGACCACCTGAACTCTATTTTCTTGTTGCGCTACATTTTGCAATGATGCCCGTATTCTTCTGTCAATCAGGTCTCTCAAATCATCCGGGGCACCTTGCGGTCCTAACCTCGATTGGATTCTTGATGGTCCAAGTCGAGATTGGATCGGCCTGGTGTTGGCTCTCGAATGTGCTTCATCTTGTGCAACAGGTGCTCTTCCTTGGGATTGACGAGGAGCGACCAGGGTGGCCCGAGGTTGCTCTTGCACCGGTGCTTGTGGTTCTCCTGGAGCTTGTATCTCGGTATTAACCCTAATAGCCTCATTACCTCCGACATATCCTTGTAAAGTAAGAAGGAATAGACCGTATTGAGCTTCGCCCATCCCGAAATCTGATGGTCGGACGACACGTCCATCAGGAAGGGTGAAGGTCAATGCGGCTGGTTGAGGAGGATTCACTGCCACGGGAGGTTGGTTAATTGCTACCGGATGAGGCTGCCCCCTGGACTCGGCGTTGTTCGCGACTCTCAAAGCTCCATAGGCGTTTCCTACTGGGACTCCTTGCGGGTTATTTTCCCCGGATGTCTCATTTTGGGAGTGAGTGACATTAGTAAATGCCCCCTCCGTGTAATCCCGGTTCCTTGCAACATTGTTATTTCTTGGCTCCCTCGGAACACCCTCCGTTCCTCCTCCGCGACCGTTATTAGAGGGACGACCTCTTGGTCGAGGAGGATTTGCGGGTGGTGCATTAGCAAGACGGTTGCTTCTTCTGGGAGGCATATTCGTGAAGTGTCACGAGGAGGAAAGTGGCTCGACCAGTAGCGCAAGGAATGACCTTTTGTATCGTTTCCCACAGACGGCGCCAAATGTTGATGGGTAATTCGTGCTTCTTTCTAAGTTCGCAATGAGTCGCTAGTCTAAGTCATTCTAGTTCTTCTTCGTGTAGTGTTCCCCTAAGGTAGGAAAAGAGCCTTCTTGTAGCTTCCTCGTACCTGAGATAGACTTGAGGGGGGGGGGGTTAGTGACTCTTGCCCGGTCTGTAAGGTATCAGACCGGAGAGGCGACTTTACGAGTAGGGAGTTGTGAGGCTTCCCTAGTAAGAGTAGTAAAAGTGGTGCTCGGGTGACGTAGTTAATGCTTACTGTTGAGGAGTAAATGAGGCCCTTTTATACTTGAGACCCTTCAGCTTCCGGTCATGTAGGATCACGCCACGTGTACGGCTAGGATTGAGGCCTTCCTCGGCCCAGGCCCATTAAGGAGGTCCGTGGGCCTTGGCCCAGGAGAGCAACCATGGCTGGTCGCTCTGTGGTCCTCGTGCCTCCCTTGTGCGTGGGTGATGCGAGTAGTGTCCTGCTCAGTTTCTGTCAAGGAGCGTTACCTTGACGTAAGGTCTCCTCGAGCCCGAGAGATGCTCCTCGAGCCCACTGGCAGCTTTGTCCTTGAGAGGAGCTTATTTTGAGGGTTGTCCTCCCAGTGATGGTCGGACCCTATGTTGGTCGATCCACACCTTAGTGACATACTTTGGTGTGGTTGTGCCCTTTGAGGGACGGCCTATGATGCTTTGTCGCGCTCTTAGACCGCTCCAGTTCGTACATGCGGACTGGACATATTTCAACCCTAACAAATCTACCCAATGAAAAAGTTCAAAAAGTTTGGCAATAAACTCCACACAAAACATGCAAGACTAGACTAGGATGAATGTAGTGTATGTAGTGTATGCAACTAAATACTAAAAAAGTGATAAACGTGCAAATGCTAATGCAACAAAAGGTTTCACGAGTAATCATAAGCAAAACAAGTATAGGAGTACCCAACGATAACCCCCCCCCAAACCTGAACGTCATCGCTCGTCCCGAACGTCGAAAGTGGATTATAAGGTGAAAGCTATCTTGTATATGTAACCTATATTACTCAATCAAAATCGTGAGAAACCAAAACAGGTGACAAAAGAGGTGAAAAGATCGATTATTTTACATAATAGGGTAAAAATTGGGGTTCCGAACGAAATTCAGGAGGTTCGGATCTCTGGACGCCCGGGGCTAACCGCCTCGGGTGCGGGGCGATCCGCCTGGGGCGTCTAGAACGCCCCAGGCGGCCTGGCAACGCCAGGCGAATCGCCCCATATGGGGGGCGGTTCGCCTGGCGCCTCCAGTCCCTTGGAGACGTCTATTTTTCCCCCAAAATGTCAAATTATCATCTTAAAACCTTTTTTATCCCCAAAAATATACGTAAACATAAAATAAAATACAATGATATGCCAAAACGACAAAACACACTAACCTTCAGTAAAGGCGGAAAGGGTAAGCTCAAGATGATCAACCTCCCTTTGATCACTAGAAATCTCGAAGTATGGCTTCACCCGTTGACCATTCACCTTGAAAGCATTGCCCGTCTTCGGATCAAAGAGTTCTACAGATCCATGGGGAGCAACTTTGATAAGTTCGTATGGTCCATCCCAACGTACGGAGCTTTCCAGGAAATAGTCGAAGGCGAGAATTAAATACCAAAGTTTTTTGCCCAGGAATCAGTTCCTTACGTACTATACCACGATCATGATACTTCTTGGTACGTTCTTTGTAGACCTTGGCATTTTCATAAGCACCTAGGCGTAATTCATCAAGCTCATCGAGTTGCAACAACCGTTCTTCGACAGCTTTTCCCATATCAAGATTGAGTGCTTTGATAGCCCAATACGCCTTGTGTTCCAATTCTACGGGAAGATGGCATGCTTTCCCATACACAAGTCTGTACAGAGTGATTCCAATTACCGTCTTGTAGCTAGTCCTGTATGCCCAAAGCGCATCATTCAATTTTACTGCCCAATATTTCCTGCTAGGCTTCACTACTCGCTCGAGAATCTTCTTAATTTGACGGTTGCTAACTTGAACTTGGCTCGAAGTCTGTGGATGATATGGCGTAGCAACACTATGGTGGACACCGTATTTCTTAAGAAGAGAGGCAAAGGTTCTATTCACGAAGTGCGAACCTCCATCACTGATGATTGTTCTAGGACACCCAAATCAAGAGAATATCACATCCTTCAAAAACTTCATAACAACCGCGGCGTCATTCGTTTTTGTGGGAATTGCCTCCACCCACTTAGTCACATAATCCACCGCAACAAGAATGTATCCATAACCTCCACTTGATGGAAATGGTCCCATGAAATCAATGCCCCATACGTCGAAAGGTTCGGCCACTAGATTCCCTTGAAGGGGCATTTCGTCTTTCTTGCCAATATTACCACCTCGTTGACATGGGTCGCAAATTTTCAAAAAAGTCCGAGCATCTCGGTGCACTGTTGGCCAGAAAAATCCGGCGCGAGCTGTTTTTATGCCACTATAGTGTCCACCACAATGAAGCTCATGGCAATGACTCAACACACTTTGTTGCTCTTCTTGTGGCACACATCTCCTCAGAATTCCATCAGCTCCTTCCTTGAAAAGATGCGGATCATCCCATATGAAAGACCTGCAACGCTTGGCAAGAGCTTTCCTATCGGAAGCTGAAAAATTAGTTGGGCAAATACTCATAGCTAAATAGTTCACAATATCAGCATACCATGGCTCTTCATTAACCTTCATCAGGTGCTCATCGGGGAGATCCTCATTAATAGGAATCGAATCAACATGGATATTTGGTATTCTAGACAAATGATCAACTACCAAATTCTCCTTACCAGCTCTATCCACTATGGTCAAATCAAAATCTTGTAGCAATAAGACCCAACGGATTAATCTAAACTTAGAATTTTGCTTAGCTATTAAATGTCTCAAAGCAGCATGATCAGTATGGACATTCACTGGATGACCAATCAAGTAAGACCAAAACTTTTGTATAGCAAAAACAACAGCTAAAAATTCCTTTTCAGTAGTTGTATAATTAACTTGAACGGAGTCTAGAGTCTTACTAACATAATAAATCACACGATACTGCTTATCAACTTTTTGGCATAAAACAACACCCATAGCAAAATTCAAAGCATCACACATAATCTCAAAAGGAAGATTCCAATCTGGTGGCACAACAATGGGAGCAGAAACAAGCTTTTCCTTAAGGGTATTAAAAGCAACTAGGCACTCATCAGAAAAATGGAAAACCACATCTTTTGCAAGCAAGCTACTTAATGGTTTAGCAATTTTCGAAAAATCCTTAATAAACCTCCTATGAAACCCTACATGACCAAGAAAAGACTGCAATCCTTTCACACAAGTAGGTGGGGGAAGTTTTTCAATGATTTCGATCTTAGCCTTGTCTACCTCAATACCTCTTTCAGAAACTACATGTCCTAGAACAATGTCTTCCCTAACCATGTAATGACTTTTCTCCCAGCTTAAAGTTAAATTGCATTCAATACACCTTTCCAAAACAAGATCTAATCTATGCAGGCATTCATCAAACGAATCATCAAAAAGAGAAAAATCATCCATGAAAACTTCAACAAACTTAGTTACCATATCAGAGAAAACAGAAAGCATGCACCTTTGGAAAGTGGCGAGGGCGTTACATAGCCCAAACGACATCAACGAAATTTAACTCATCCATACCATTTTTATTTACCTCCGCACTGCAACCTACCAATTGAATTTTCTCACCCATTACCTCTATAGAGATCTTCTTGCCTTTGAGTTCAAGGCACGTGTTGGTAATTGCCATGAATGGTCTCCCAAGTAGTACCACATGTTCGCGAATATGGCTCTTTCCCTCGTCTACAGACTTCATTACCACAGAATCAGCTGGAATTATCAATTTGTCCACTTTCACAAGGATATCTTCTATTATCCCAACCGGCCTCTTCACGCTTTGGTCCGCCATTTGGACAACCATATCAGTTGGTGTCAATTCACCGAGAACTAAGCCTTGTATACTGAATAGGGCATTAAGTTAATGCTAGCCCCCAAGTCAATCATAGCCTTCGTGGTTCGACCATTCCCCAAAGTGATGTTGATGATGAAACTTCCAGGATCTCTTTTCTTCACAGGTAACTCGGCAATTGAATTCACCGTCTCAACCCCATTAACTTCCTTTCCTGAAGTAACCCTTTTGTTGTTCTTCATCTCACGAAAGAATTTCGTATAAGACGGAATGTTTTGGATTAACTCCAAGAGAGGCACATTAACTTCAACTTTTGAGAGGCGTTGGAATAGAGGTGACTCTTGAATATCCTTCTTGGCTGGCTTGATCCGACTTGGGAATGGCACATGTGGTTTCGGGGGCACATGTGGTTTCGGGGATTTGTGAAGTACCCCGGATTAGGAGTGCCCCCTTCGACCTCATCATCAACCACATCTTCTTCAGATGGTCTCGGTTCATCATCCTTCTCTTGAGGTTCTTTGGAATTTTCACTAACTTCTTGTTCTGTGCTTGGTCCTGCATTGTTAGTCTCAGAAGATTTAATATGTTTAGGACGCACGGAGTTAGGAATTTTGGTCATCTTTCCTCCACGGAGTAGTAGATTCACTTCTTCGTACTCAGGTTCCTCAGTAGAATCTGTTTGGAGAGGTTTAGGATCGAGAGAATCAACTTCGGGTGTCGGAACAGGGGAGCTGGGGTCGTCCAGCTCCCTGGAGCTGGGGGGGGCGATTCGCCCTCGGCCCTGGGCGGTTCGCCTGGGGCGGGCCGAGTCGCTCCCAGTATGCTGCCTGTGGGGGGCGATTCGCCCCCCACGCTGGGCGATGTGCCCCCCACCTCCAGGGGGCGTCTTCGTCTAAAATCTTCTCTTCTTCAATTTGATGAACCTCCTCTGCCTTTTCACACTTCAACAAGCTAAATTCCTCCATAAGTTGCTCAGTTACTTCGACTGCTTCAAAAACCTTTTCGATGCGAAGATTGTTTTCAACTTGCCCTGCGTGAGCTATCTCAAAAACATTCTCAATGGCCTTAATCCCTGGGTAAAATGCAAGTTCATCCTCCTCACTGATATCTTCGTCTTCAGAATATCCTTCGTATAAGCCTTTAGTTTCGCCCCGATTTGAATTTCCATTAGTGACTTGACTCGACATTAGCCTCTCAGATTGTGCAGAACCACTGGCTTACATTTGAAAGACCTTCTCTGCCTCTTCAACTGTACATTCTTCTAATCCTCCACACATCCCATCCACTTGAAGCCTAACATCATCACGTAGACCACCAACAAAATACCAAATCAGCTCCCCGTCGTCGAAACGACGATGGGGGCACTCACGTTTATACAACTCAAAACATTCGTAGGTGTCACAAAACCGTTCATACTCTCCTTGCTTGAAGTGTTCGATCCTATTTCGTAAGGCAATTGTCTCATGGTAAGGCATAAATCGCGCCAAGAACTCCTCTACTACTTGGCTCCATGTTTTCAGCGATCCCGATGCTAACCTGGATATCCAAAGCCTTAGCTCATATCCGAGAGCGAAAGAAAATAATTTACTGCACAATTGGTCCCTCAGTGAACCCCTTTGCTGGAACTTTTGCTATTTCTTCCTCATAGGATCTGATGAAACTTAACGGATTCATCCCCACTCCATCTTCGAACCTTGGTATACTTCTTACTACAGAACTCGTTACCTCATACCATGATAACTCTTCTTCCAAGTATATAGCTGACCCTTTCTTAACTTGCGAGAACGTAGGTGTCAAGCGAGCTTTTAAGGTCGTCATACCTGGAAATCTGGAACAGGAGTAACTCAAAACTGAAAATTAGTCTCGTTAGAAGTCTCGAAAATCAAGAAAATTTCTGGAATTCACCTAAAAAATCGATAAAGACTAATTAAACTACTGACTCTGAGAATTGAACGCTGAAAATATAAATAAGCTAAACATAAAAAAGGAGTATAGTCCCCGACAACGGCGCCAATTTGATGAACCGAATTTGTCAGACTCAATTAATCAAATAAATTTATTTTTATCCAAAATGCAATTCACAACTACAACGAAAACCAAGGTACGTAGTGTAGAAGTAAAATAACCTCGACTGTCGATCTCTAAGGACTATAACTGACTTTATCTAATTTAACTTAAACTATAAACTCAACAAACGACTTAGCACAAATTTTCTTATCAATAATAATGGAAGTTAGCGATAGTATGATCATTCAAAACATCAGGTTAATAATCATGCATGAAGTACTTGAACGTTCGCATAGAAATCTAAGATTATGAATTGTCCAATGTGTTCCGTTCAATTCAACAGTACGAAGATAGAGGGCTTAGATAGATCAAAGAAATAAAGCAATAAGTCAAGTCTGAATTGCGTTACAGCCAATCATGCATAATCAAGAACCCTAGCTAATAAATCACATACTATCACCAACGATAGATTTAGCTACTCATAGATAAATTGCAATCAACAAGAATCAAGCAAGATTGAATGAAAACATGTTGAAAGAAATAAATAAAAGTAGAAAAATCGTGAGATACAATGTTACAGACGAAGGTTGTCAATCTCCGAAGAATTGCTAACTCACAAGCAAGAATTGATAAACAACGAGGTCCAATTGCTATGCTTAATCCTCCAAATTGATAAGAAAAAGAATCTCCTATGCTAAGAATTCCCAGATAAAGCTCTGGAGAATTCGTCTCTCAAAATAATGTGAAAAGGTATGAAAAACGTAGAGAATGGGCAAACGTATATATAGAAGTCGTAAACGCACGGGGCGAATCGCCTGGGATCCGGGGCGAATCGCCTGGCACCGGGCGAACCGCCTGGGAGCTCCAGGTCGGTGGAGACGCGTTTTTGAAGCGTTTTTGGTCTTCTTTTCCTTTTCGGACTCGGATTTTGCCTTCTAGTGACCTTTAAGCCTTGAAACTCGTCCCCTAGGCCTCAAATGTCATACGGAACCTTCTAGATACTCCACTTATGTCCTCGAAACACCGAATCTTCGTTCTCTTCAACATAATTGCCCATAAAATCACGTTTTTACCTAGAACCTGAAAAATGCAAGGAAAAGGGAAACGTGGCACTATTCTAATAAAATGCACTAAAATATAGCTAAATTAACATAGATGATAGCTAAATAGGTGAAAAAAGACTCGAATGAAGGTGTAAAATACACGTTCATCATAGTCCGGCTTCTCTCGTCAACAACCTTCCGTAGTGCACCTCCTTAGTGGTACAGATGTCACATCCCTTGGTCACCCATGCTCATGTTCCTTCTCAACTACGCCATCCTTCAATATGAACAACTGACCTTCAATAAGAACACAAATGCACTGCCTGCTACACTGAAACGTAACATAGCCTGCAACAGCTAGCCATGGCATCCCTAGCACTACTTCCTCCTCTAGCCCATACGCATGTAAATCACACAAAGTTACAATGAAAGTAATACCTTGCAGATAGATGCACATGTACTCATACTTAATAGCAACACATAATACCTGGCCCGCTACGGCTACATACTACAGTGGACACTGCAACCTGCTTCCAATCCAACCATGAATCCTCGCAAACCCCGATTTGACGAAGTTATCACCTGCTCCGTGTCGACTAGAACTGTAACACCCTAACACCTTCGTACGTAATTAAACGCACTTTAGGTGTTAAGACGCACGGAAGCTTCTTTAAACCAAAGACTCTTTCCAGGATCTATACTTATGCAAGCGAAAAGATATTTTTCATACTTTTTGTACACATGATCGGAAGCGACACCTATTTTCAAACATATGCGGAAGCGTTAAACTTAAGGACTTTCAGGAGTAAACAAATAAACTGACAAGCATGCATGGAGGAGTCGATCCTTTCTTAGAGACCCACAATGACCTATAGCTATATGAGATGCAGATGATGATGATGAGCCAGTACCAAGGAGTGAAACTAGCCGGCCAACTTTCGATCCAAGACTTAACTTCTCTCAATTAAGCCCTTTTCTTTGTCTTCTCATTCGATAACTATAAAAACAACATCGCAATTGGATGAGTTGCAGGCTCAATAAGTATAATCAAGTAACAAGTTACTTAACATCCTGTAAGATACTCGATAACAAGTTACTTAACCATATGTAAGGCAATCACAAAACATCCATTTCATCACATATGTTTCTTCTCTTTAGCCAATTCACATTCTTCTTTCATTTCTTCTTTGTGCGTATACAAGTTACTTATCTTGTACGTACATCATCCATATACTCTTCACCACATAATCATACACACATCGATACATTGATATAACACATCAAATGCACGTTCTTAGTCATATTCTTTATCTGCTATGGGCATGCTATAACCAAAAGTAGCTCGTGATCACGTGGCACCTTGTGCCTTTTTAATTTTCAAAAACCCCTGCGGAGATCCGTACATCCCCGACTTAGTATCTTTGGCTACACCGATGGGGATCCGTACATCTCCAGGTGTCTGTAGCATATGGGTGCCCCCGAAGTGTCTTATTTATTTTGAATTTTTAATCAAGGTCATAAGCAGCCATAATAGAATCCTTTTATCTCTTATGAAATGCATATCATGCCGAAAATATATATTAAAGTACTATTCGCTCATAAATAAGCTTAACTTTATATCTAAGACATAGAATTCACACATATAGAGCTTGAGGAAAGTATCTTCACATCAATGACATCAACTAATTATCAACTCCAATCATCAAACAACACATATGACAAAATAAGCTCAAATCACACCCATAAACATCGATAGCACAAATTAGTCAAATAACAAGCTATCAAATTACACCTACAAACATATCAAATAACAAGTTATAAAATTATACTTATCATACACACATGCTAAAATACTAGTAAATAAAAACCGATTAAAGCTTTCAACAATTCTCGTACTATTTCTATTTTCTAACTAACCTGTCAAATGGTACCCCTCAGCCACCTTGCCCCCATACCATAAACGATCGATAGTACTAATCTTCTTTGAATTCTTTTGGCCGGTGAAGTGTCGCAAGAACGGAGAATCTTTGTATGTGTAGAAATATATATTTTGTGTGGAATAGAAAGAAATGAGATGGAATTATATATATATATCTTAATCAACAACACGGTGCCAAGTGGCCGTGTCTTGATGGTCTTTGGGGCTAAGGCGGCTAACGAAAGGCGGTGGAATTTTACTTCATCTTGAAGTAAACACAATTCGGCCGTGTATTATGTATACAATATATACATTTATTATTAATAATTACTTGCACCAGTCTGTTTATTTCGACTTTTATATTTACGCCCTAAATGTAAAATCGAACATATATCTGAAAACTATAAAACCGTGCGGTTCATATTACTGTATTCATACTTTCGTAGCTCTTCGTTTTGATATAAAATGGTCAAGTCAAACATACTTAGAGTCCGTAACGTATATTTAACTATACTTTAGGCCCAAAGTCTTTATACAAATCGCTTGTCACAATTTACTCTATAACTCGTAATGTCATACTTTACTCTGATCTTACATTACCAGTAATTAATTTCACCTTAAGAGGGTTAAAAAGGTTTGGGCTGTTACAATAACAACTCCTAGGTACCTAGCAATCATGGTGTGGAACCTTAGCTTGTCCAATAAAGCATCAAATTCCATGTTGGGTCGTTGTGTTCGCATTACTCCAAACTGTAGCTTACGTCCCTTCCATTTCATGCTTTTCTTGGACTTCGTTGACTGTCAGCCTTCAATGGTACCTTGACTTCTTAAGGAACATCGAATGAGTCACACTAGGTCCTTGACCCTTGCTACGTGCCTCTGATGTAGTGAACTCTACACCTTCTGGGAGCTTGCAACTTTCTCCTTAACCTCCATTGGTGGTGCTTCGATAGTGTCCACCTCCAACCCAGTGCCCTTCTCCACCTTGACCTATGTCTTAACCTTAGTTGTCATCGGAACGGGCGTCTCTCCAACTCCCCAGAACAACTTGGTCTTCTTTTCGGCCAATTCTTGTGTTGCTGAGAAACTTGAATTCTTTGTTGCTGCTTTGCATATGTAAGAATTGCTCAACCATATCATGACTGAGAAGTAGATGTGTAACTAGTTAAACTTGTACAACATTCTAAGGCTGGTCACTGTGGTGAACTGCAGTTCACCACAGTTTTTTGGTTCTAGTGAACTGCGTGAACAACATTTCAGTTCACTAGCCTGTTATGGTGAACTAGTTCACCACTCCTTTTTTTTTATTTAATTTTTATGTTGTTTGTTTATAGCGATTATGTTTTTTAATTTCATATTAAATTTAATTTAATATGATAAATATTTTATAAATAAATATTAATTGTTTTGAATTTTTTGAATAACAAAAAGAACACCACTCACTAAAAGAGTACGTAAAAACAACATACAAATGAAACACAACCAGTACTACAAATAAAATGAAACGATACAATCACATTGGAAGGCAGAAAAACACATAAATAAACATTACAATAAAACTAAGTACTTGGGCTGAATTGTCTCCAGATGTGTTCCATTAGGTCATTCTGCAGGGCATTATGAATATCCTTGTCATGCATATTCCTTCTGCTTTCGAAGTAATCCTCTATCGAACCAACCACGGACTCCCTGCAACTGTACTCGAACATAGTATTCCCGTTGAGTGCGTGGGAACTTGATGCACTAGAAGATGGTCCATGCATCATGGGTATATCTTCATCGTATCCGCTGGGATCGTCATAGTTCGGAACTGTTTCTCGCTCATCTTCTATAATCATGTTATGCAAAATGATACATGCGTTCATTATTTTCCCCATCAACTCTTTTGTGAATGAAAGAGATGGGTGCTTGATGATAAGAAATCTTCTTTTCAAAACACCGAATGCTCGTTCCACATCTTTCCTGCACGATTCTTGAAAATTTGTAAATAAGCATTCCTTACGAGTTGCTGGATTTTTTATGGAAGGGACGAAAGTTGACCAACTTGGATATATGCCGTCAGTAAGATAGTAGGCCATATCGTATCTATGACCATTCACTTTGAAATTAACTTGTGGTGCAGCGCCTTTGAGTACATCATCAAATACAGGTGAACGCCACAGGACATTTATATCATTGAACTTACCAGACACTCCGAAGAATGCCAGATCCAGAGGTGCTTTGAGGCAACGGCTTCCAGAACAACAGTTGCCTTTCCCTCTTTCCCTCGGTATTGACCCTTCCATCCGTTAGAACAATTTTCCCATTCCCAGTGCATGCAATCAATAGATCCAATCATTTCCAGAAAACCTCTACCAGCGTTGATCCGAAGTAGACTCCGCACATCTTCCGCATTGACCCTTCTCATGTAATGGGGGCTGTATTTTTCATATAGAAAGTCGCAAAAGTGCTCCAGCGAGCTCCTTGTAGACGTTTCACTTAATCGACAATACTCATCTACGCTGTCTGCACAAGAACCATACGCAAACAACCTCATGACTGCAGTACATTTTTGGAGTGCAGACAAGCCCATCCTACCAAGTGCGTCCGACCTCTGGACAAAAAAAGTATCGTGCAAATGCGCATCTCTTACTAACTTCTCGAACAATGGGCGCCTCATTTTGAATCTACGGCAGAATTGGTCGGTTGTGAACACCGGACGGTCACAGAAAAAGTCCTTGACCATTCTAACATGGCCTTCTTCACGGTCTCGATCGATGTAAGTACGTCGATGTCTTTCGCGTGGTGGTTGTGGTGGGTTTAGCATTTCGGGTATGAGAAGATGTGAGTATTTGATGGCTTCACCAATTGCCATAGAAACATGATTGTTTAGCCCAATTACTTCATGGAAAGGTTGGTAAGGCTCAGTATGTTCCTCGCCTTCATCAGAGTTGGTTTCAGAAGAGGAATCATGTAAACTGAACTTTGAAGTCTTGTTTAAAGATGTGGAATTTGTGGATTGGCTTGTTTGTTGTGGTGGAAGAATAACACAACACACGTTTATATATATATGGACATATTCAGATTGAAATTGAAACCAAATGGAAATTCAAATTCAGATGCAAATTCAAATTAAAGTTACAGATGTGACATGTCAGGAGTAATAAATGGAATTCACCTATTGAATTTCAAATTAAAATTGGAGGTGTGACATGTCTGGAGCCACTTTGTCAGAATTCAAATTCAAATTGAGAATGAAATTGAAATTAAAGTTCAAATTCAAATTTAAATTCCGATTCAAAGTCAAATTCAAAATAAAGTTGAGATGACATGTCTGGAGTAATAAATGGAACAACATCATATGTTTATTGATACAGAAGATATATTACATTGGTCTACAGTACAAGTTCATAAATGAAAAACACATTGAAACTTAACTCAAACTTAACCAAAAGAAAGCACACTGAAACTAGCAAATTAAAGGCACACTCAAACAAATCACACTTAAACATAAATGAAAAACATACTCATACAATATGGTCGAATGTTCAGCCATTACCAAAGATCTTGTTGGCGAGTTTCGCCTTTATAGCCTCCTCATCTGCCGTCAGATTTTTACCCCTGTCAATTAACTTCGACCACGCCTTATACATTCTATCTTTCTCCCTTGACTCAATTTTTCGATTTTCCTGCTCCCATAGTCGTTGGTCGTGCTCCCTTTTATATACCCGCTCCTCTATGACTGTCTCCAACTTCAACTTGTCTAATTCCACATAATTGTTAACTCCTTGGGTGAACGAGCCAAATCTTTCAACTAGATCATCGGTGCTGGAAGAGGAAGAACATTTTCCTCCTGACTAGGCCCTCTTTGCAGCATCCCGGCCTATAGGTCTCTTCCTTAAGTCGATGCTGTCTTCGCCAATCCGGTAGAGCTTGCCGCCGCTCCCACCTTCATCTCCATCAACATCAACAATATTCGCACTCTCTTGAGAAGTTCCCGAGTAGTTCATAAGGCTCTGCCACTGAGAGTATCCCACCATAATTACATAGCAATGGTATAAGTTGAATGAGCCACCCTTTGGATGATCATCCGGTACATCTTCTCAGCTTTGCTTTTGATGTCTTCCTCATTGTGACCACTCATCCCAACCAGCCGTCGCGCTTCCTCCATACATGCAACGAACTTGTTAACCGGCCCTCTGATCCTGAGCCACCTATGACGTATGGATTCCACAGTACGCTTTCGCAAAAGCAAGTCGGGTCGATCTAGACGCACCTTCTCAAATTCCTCTGCCACTTCGGCTAGGAGGTTATTGAATGACCGATCTGTTCCTTTAACCGCATTTTCGCTGGCCATCATGAAACGGCTAGCCAACACCTTATCCTCTGCTTGTGAGAACTTAAATGTACCGTCTTTTGCACGTTCTGTTCCGCCGGTGTCGGGCTTTTGGGCCTTCCTTCTCTTTTTTCCCTTCTTAGCGGCCAGAGTTGGTTGTGTTTCGGGAACAACTTCCTCCACGTCTGGACTCGCCATGTGCTTGATGAAACGCGCGGGTGTCGTGTTCCAACGCGAAGTCAGTCAAATAAATTTGTTATTTAGCCAAAGGCAATTCACAACTACAACGGAAACCGTAGTGTAGCAGTAGAATAACCTCGAGTGTCGATCTCTAAGGACTATAACTAGCTTTATCAAATCTAATTTAGAATATAAAAATAGCAGACAGTATAGCAAAGGTTTTTCTAACAGATAATGGAGATTGGTGATAGTATGGTCCTTCAAAGCATAACGGGTTGATAATCATGCGTAAATTCCTCGGTTTTGCATGGAGATCTTTGATCAACAATTGTCCTATTGTAATTATCAAACACTACGAAGATAAATAGATAGGTCAAAAGACTATTAAATTGTCCAATTGTGTTCCGTAATTATTCAACACTACGAAGATATAGATATGCTAGTCTAATGAATTGTCCAATTGTGCATAATAATTAATCAACATACGAAGATATAGATTCCGCTAGATCAAAAAAAATAAAGCAATAACACGGAGTATAATGCGCGATATAGCCATTAGCATAATCATCAACCCTTGGCTAAGAATTCTCATACTACCACCAACGATAAGTTTAGCTACTCATAGTTGTCATGCAATCAACAGAAATCATAGAAGAAAACATGTTGAAAGATATATAAAAATAAGTAGAAAAACTGTAAGATACAATGTTACCGAAGGTTGTCAGTCTCCGAAGAATCACGATCTTACAAGCTCCAAACTGCTAAGAAAAAGTGTCTCTTAAGCTATGAACCCCCAGAACAGGCTCTGGGAAGTTCCTACCTAAAACTACAGAGAAAGGTGAGAGAATAGGTCTGGAAAAGTATGAAATTAGGAGAAAAACTGAGCAACTATATATAGGCCTCGAATTTGTGGGGGGCGAAGGGCCCCACACACCGGGCGAGTCGCCTGGTGTGGGGCGATTCGCCCCACGTCCCGGGCGATTCGCCCGGGAGTAAAATTCGGGAAATTCCGCATTTTCGACGTGTTTTTGGATTTCTTCCCCTTTTCGGACTCGATTTTTGACTTCTAGTGGCCTTCTAACCTCCAGATTCGACCCCTAGACTCCAAATCCTATCCGGAAACCTTCAGATACTCCAAATAGGCTTCTGGAACACCAATTCCTTGTCAACTTCAATATAATTGCCTTGAAATCCTCGTTTTTCAACCAAAACCTGTAAAATAAAAACTAAAGGGAAACGTGACACTATTCTAATAAAATGCACTAAAATATAGCTAAATTAACATAGAGGATAGCTAAAATAGGTGAAAAAGACTCAAATGAAAGTGTAAAATACACATTCATCAAACTCCCCAAACCGAACCTTTGCTTGTCCTCAAGCAACTAAGCTAGACTCTAATGCAAAAAACAATGCAACACATAAAATGGAGTCTCATGCCAAATAAAATGAACTAATCTACTAAAACTATCAAAAAAGATATGAACAAAAACCATATAAATCAAAACATGAATATAGGTTGAAGAATACCTCGATTGACTTATACACATCCATATAAGCACTTATGTCAAGACAAGATAGTCTCTCGTAACATTCTCTACCTGGACCTAGTCAGTGACGACGTAATGAAACATGTTAAGATACGAATGGTTGTCCCGTGCCTATGAAACTGAGGACTTACTGCTGTTCACCAAGTTTAAGACTTTCCCTCAAAGAGGTCGAACCAGTACTGGCTCTCATCAAACGAAGGAGGGTTCCCTATAAAAGATAACACTCCCCTATTCTACCCATCTCTCAAGTAAAGTCTTAAGCTATTCACCACTTCCTGAATGGCAGGACGAGGGTGGTCTAGAACAGATGACACTCAAAAACAAAAGACAAAAAATAGAAAATTACAACACGATTACGAACATTACAAGAATTGGAAAATGAGACACAACACTCTGCTAAACTGCTATTTGGCTTTCCTTTTTTTGGACCCTTTTTTGCTTTTTTGGGGTCTTTTCTCTTTTTCTTTCCAGTTTCTTTTTTTTCTTTTTTTTCTTTTTTCCTGGAATTTTTCTTTCTTTTTTTTCGATTTTTTTTAGCCAGCAGTAGCATAACAAAAACAGAAACAAAATGACTCACAACGACTTCCCCAAACCTATTCGAAAGAATAGGTTGGAGTACAAAATTTACGGAAAAGGAAAAATAAACTCACAATACGGAAATGAAAAACGAAAAACAAGTCTAATGATGGTGTAACCCCCTCCCAAAACCTATTCGGAAGAATAGGTTATAAACAAAGGATCACACAACCTCACACTACCTCCTTCCTAGGCATTTAGCAATCTCAAAGCATGGTGAAGACTTGTTGCCTCTTAGGTACATAATTACTCGGGAAAACAACCATAAGACCCTAACATGCATCATCCAATTATAAAGGCCTTCGTGAACCGCAGTAGAGAAAACACCACTAAGTGATGTCGAGACTAACAAGCTTAACTAAGTGCAATACATAAATGTGACAAGCCAACCAAGAAAAACCTCAAACAAATTCATAGAGATGAAGCATATGATTAATGGTATAGTTAGTTAATCTACCCAATAAAAAAAAGTTCAAAAAATTCGGCAATAAACTCCATATAAAACATGCAAGACTATCCTAGGATGAATGCAGTGAATGCAACCTAAAAAACTAAGAAAGCAGTAAACGTGCAAATGCAAATGCAAACAAAGAAAAAGATACTAATCAACACAAAGCCAAACAATACTTAACATCGCGGTTCACATCCCATCCCCCTTATGATTCTTAAGCTAGCCCCTAGCAAAAGAGAATGAGTAATAAGAAGTGATACTAGATGTTACCGAACGGTTTGGCCTCGGTTGGCTGAGAGTGGACATGTGAAAAGACTAATCATCGGGATGGTAATCCCCATAAAAGTCCCTCCACATGTCAGACATGAGCTCATTGGACTGCCGTAGAGCCTCCTGTTGCTGCTCCCACCTTTGTTGCCTATCCTCTCGGCGATGCTCCTCGAATGTTTCCCAGTCGCGGTTGCGCTGGGCAATGTGCCCGTCGAGGTCCTGTCGCAAGGTCGTGGTACTGGCATCAATTCTATCGAAACGACCGTCGAGGTAGGTCCGGAATTCAGAGAATTCAAATCCTCTAGACCCACCCCTGTGGTGCTCGAGGCGGTGCATGCGGTGCTCTATGGACAAATGGGATATCCAGGATAGGGGCTTGGCCATCATCAGCCTCCATAGCATCCTCATAATCGTTCTCATTATCGGAATCACTTGGTTGGAAGGGTGCTTCCACATCAGCAGCGGCAGCCGTGGGGTTCTTCAACTGATACCTAGCCAACTACACCTCAATAGTCGAAGGTGAAAGGGCAGCGACCTCGCAATCCCCCTCGTCAATGTCCTCGACCCCATGATATTTGCAGTAGGCAGTGATGAAGCTCGGAAAGATGAAGGGCTTCTTCTTCTTTTCCCAGTGGCGCTCATACTCTTCATACATGATGTGCCCGATGTCGATCCGATGTCTGTCTATCAAGCAGTAGAGGAGCTCGGCGTAATATGGTTGTATCCATGTGTCATTCTTCCTAGGGATCAAGTTGAAAATGCAAAATTTCATCATCACCTTAGCCTCAATGCTAAGGTCGCTCTGACGGATCCGTGCAGGTTCTCCCCCGATTTCTGGATATCTGTACTCCCTGTTGCAGATCACGTCCGTAATATGTCTTCCTATCCCCCTAGAGGCCCTCGAATACAGGTAGGCATGGTCGCTCCCTGTGAACTCCTGATGCCCAAAATGGATGAATGAAGAAATGGTCTCTGGTGTCCATGGTATTATCAGGCCTCGAACTAGTACCCCATTCTTCTCCTCGAGATCTGTGTATCCAGTGTAGAACTCTTGGAGGAGGCTCACGTCGTACCCCTTGAACCTGTTGGAACTGTACCAAACCCAATTCCTTCTTGATGCCAATCGTGATAGCGTCCTATACCCCGCCGTTCCAGCTGCTGACTCTGGAATATCAATCCTCCTGTCTGGAATGATCGATCTTCCCCCGTCGGCCAGCTCCTTTGACGCACCTCTATCGCAGCTAAAGAGATTTCGTACATGTGGTGAGAAGGTTGGGAGCTTGATGCTACTCCCTTCCCCTTTTTGCTCGAGCCAACTCTCCTCGATCCTCTTGGAGCCATGATTCCTACAAACATCAATTAGTATCTTGTATGACGCAAAACAGACTTATGCATATGTAAATGTACGAGCGAACAAACGAGCAATATCTACAACAATCCAACTCCTCAAAAATCCAATGTCTAGCCTAGCTACTTCATCACGCAACATATCAATGTAACTACTACAATAACATATCACATTATGCTCTTGCTAAACAACAAATGCCTTGAATCACAAGGTTCAATCCATACCATAGTAATAAAAAATCTAACAACATAAAACCTCAACTTCATCAATCATGCATTCTACCATTACATCCATCATTATCATATCAACAAACACATGTTTAAGCATGGAATGAAAGTAAAAGATACACTTTCCTAACAAGATATATCATCTAATAGCAAAAATCTCAAATCAACAAACCAAGCCTAATTGAACATGCAATTGATAATGAATAACGTTTCTAATCACATAAATCATCAACCCATACATCATACAAGCTTAATTGAAACATAAATAAAAAAACACCCAAATTTGAAAAATTAGGGTTCATGTGAGATTACCTCAAATCCGAAGATTGAATGAACTAGGAAGAGATTTGTTCGAATGAAAAGAAAGAGCACGTAACGGGCTTCGATTGAAGCTAAAGAACACAAAATTTGGTGGAAATATGAAGAAGTTATGAAGGTTTGAAGGTATTTTGAAAATGGGGGAATTTTTGGAGTTTAGATGAAGAAGATGAAGTGAAATGAGGGAGAAAGGGGGAGAACCCCGATTTAATCTTCTGCAGGCCGTGGGGCGATTCGCCCCACGTCTGGGGCGAATCGCCCCGCGCGTTCGTAGCGCGCGCGCGCGCTCTTGACCGTAGGGCGATTCGCCCCCCACCTCCTGAGGTGGGGAGACGAATGTTTCGAGAAAAAATGCAGTTTTTAGTCCCCGAAAACCATTTTTCACAAAAAATCACTCGAAAAAATCTCACTCAAACGTAACAGAAGCACATACGACACAGAGATGAACAAATTCACATATGAGAAGCAAATTGTTCAAGTATGAATGCATGCAATAAAGCGGTAAAGAAAGCGATAAAAACCCCGGGTTACCTCCCGGATGGCGCCATTGTTTAAAGTCTTTGACTCGACTCCTGTCTGTGCCTAGCTCTTCTTCTTGAGGGTACTAGACTTCCCCTTCACGGATCTCCTCCTCATGCCTTGAACCTGTGAATAAGAATGAACATAGACATTAAGACCACTGTAGTCAATAGTGTGAGGTGGATCAGATATGGCTCGCAACACACGTTGCTTGCCATCCACTTCAATAGTGCAAGTCCTTCAGTAGATATCCATTACGGAGCGTAGCTTAGTCAAGAACGTTCATCCCAAGAGAATGACATCCCCCGTCCCAGTTGTAGACGCCGGCATAACTACAAAATTGGTGTATACAGAAGCTTCACCAATCTTGACCAATACATTCTTCACAAAGCCTTCCGGTCTCACAAAGGATCCATCCGCCAGTTGCACAATAGCCTTATGCACAGATAGTTTTCCAAGGCTACTCGAACACATTCAAATGGAGTACATTAGAGTAGGATCCCGTGTCTAGTGTGGCACGGACATCTTCAAGTTCCCCAATCCCGACCTTAACATCGAAACTTTGAGGGAGTGGCTCGGGATCCTCTTGCTCCTCTTCACTCTCGTTAGCACCAAGGTCCTTCTCTTCTTCCTCAGCCCGTGGGGGCACTTCCCTCTCGCAACTCTCGCACTTAGCAACCTTCTTAATGGTGATTTCAACAGGTAGATCACCCACCAAGGTAATGGACATCGACTTCTCAGTGTTGCTAGGCAGCTTGCCTTGCTCCCTACTTGCTCCTCGGTCGATCAACTCTTGCATCTTTTGATGGGCAAGCCTAGTGCTCTCTTCCAACCTATCAAGTCTCGCTCTAGTCTTCTCAGAATCTTCTTCATAACGTTTGAGAAAACTTTGGGTGTGATCAACCATCTTTTGCAAGTTCTCCATCAGTTGAGCCGACTTCGACTTCGGTGGCTCTTTCGGAGCGGGGTTTTCGCAGTGATCATTACCATAGTTAAGCCTACTACGGTCTTGGTTAGGGCCATAAGTTTGGCTAGCCGGTGCATATCCTTGATTGTTTCGGAATCCTCTTCTCCAAAATTCACCTCGAGGATTCCTACCATCTTGTCCGTAACTAGCTTCTTGAGTACCAAACTCCGTAGCAAAGGCTTCCTCTTCGCCTCCTCGAGCCCAGTTGCCATTATCATACGCAAGCTCGGATCTACACATATGAGCCCCATGCCCATAGTTCTTGCATATTCGGCATACTTCGTTCGAAACAGTTGTTCCAGTGGCGCTCTTGAGGACTTGCTTCAATTCGTTGGTAAAGCACTCGAATTGATCCTCGTTCCCCCTATACATAGATGCTTCTTGAGTCGGTGGAGCTTCAAGTCCACGTCTCCTAACCATTTCCCTTGGGTCCTTGAACTGCGAACCCTTAGCAAGCCTTTCGAAAACTGCCCAAACGGCTTCTGCGGTTTCCTCCCAAATATTGCCTCGGCATTGGAAATCCACCACTTGTTGGTTCTCGAAGGTTAGTCCATTGTAGAAGTGTTGGACTAGGTCAGAAAGTTCAAAACCATGGTGAGGGCACTTGTTCGTGAGATCTTGGAACCTTGATGAATGTGTATTTTTCACTTTCATTTGAGTCTTTTTCACCTATTTTAGCTATCCTCTATGTTAATTTAGCTATATTTTAGTGCATTTTATTAGAATAGTGTCACGTTTCCCTTTAGATTTTATTTTACAGGTTTTGGTTGAAAAATGAGGATTTCCGGGCAATTATATTGAAGTTGACAAGGAATTGGTGTTCCAGAAGCCTATTTGGAGTATCTGAAGGTTTCCGGATAGGATTTGGAGTCTAGGGGTCTAATCTGGAGGTTAGAAGGCCACTAGAAGTCAGAAACCGAGTCCGTAAAGGGGAAGAAATCCAAAAACGCGGAATTCCGCGTAAATTACTCCCGGGCGAACCGCCCGGGACGTGGGGCGAATCGCCCCACACCGGGCGAACTGCCCGGTGTGTTGGGCGAATCGCCCCACACTTTTTCGTAGCCTATATATAGTTGCTCAGTTTTTCTTCGAAATTCATACTTTTCCAGACCTATTCTCTCACCTTTCTCTGTAGTTTTAGGTAGGAACTTCCCAGAGCCTGTTCTGGGGGTTCGTAGCTTAGGAGATACTTTTTCATAGCAGTTTGGAGCTTGTAGGATTGCAATTCTTCGGAGATTGACAACCTTCGGTAACATTGTGTCTTACAGTTTATTCTACTTATTTTTTATATCTTTCAACATGTTTTCTTCTATGATTTCTATTGATTGCATGCCTATTATGAGTAGCTAAACTTATCGTTGGTGGTAGTATGTGAATTCTTAGCGAAGGGAAGATAATCATGCTAATGGCTATATCGCGCATTATACTCCGTGTTATTGTTTTATTTCGTTGATCAGGCTCAACCTAAATTCTCGTATGTTGTATTAATTATTATGCACAATTGGACCCTCGTCGACCTATGCACATCAATATCTTCGTAGTGTTGAATAATTACGGAACACAATTGGACAATAGTGCTTGACTTGTCAGTATCTTTATCTTCGTAGTGCTTAATAATTGCAACAGGACATTCGATTGATCAAAGATCTCCATGCAAGACCGAGGAATTTACGCATGATTATTGACCCGTTATGCTTTGAAGGATCATACTATCACCAATCTCCATTATCTGTTAGAAAAACCTTTGCTTTTACGTCTGCTGTTTTTATATTCCTAGTTAAATAGATAAAGCTAGTTATAGTCCTTAGAGAACGACACTCGAGGTCATTCTACTGCTACACTACGGTTTTCGTTGTAGTTGTGAATTGCCTTTGGCTAAATAACAAATTTATTTGATTCGTTCGCGTTGGAACACGACACTAGCGCGTTCATCAAATTGGCGCCGTTGCCGGGGACTATATCCCTTTTTCTGTTTAATTTGTTTATATTTTCAGCATTCAATTCCTAATTCTATTAGATTTAGTTTTCCTTTTAAATATCTCTCTGATACTGCTTTTCTAGTCTGTTTCTAATTCTCCTTTCCTAGCCTTAGTAGTATTCGATATCTAGAAATATTCTCGATTTTCGAAATTTCTAACAAGGCTAATTTTCAGTTTTGAGTTACTCCTGATACAGATTTCCAGGTATGACGACCTTAAAAGCCCGCTTGACACCTACGTTCTCGCAAGTCAGGAGGGGGTCAGCTATATACTTGGAAGAAGAGTTATCAGGGTATGAGGTAACAAGTTCCATAGTGAGAAGGATACCGAGGTTCGAAGATGGAGAGGATATGAATCCGATAAGCTTCATCAGGTCCTATGAAGAGGAAATAGCAAAAGTTCCAGCAAAGGGGTTCACCGAGGATCAATTATGCAGAAAATTATTTCCTTTTGCTTTGGGATATGAACCGAGGATATGGATAGCAAGGTTAGCACCAGGATCACTGAAGACCTGGAGCCAAGTAGTAGAGGAGTTCTTGGCACGTTTCATGCCTTACCATGAGACGATTGCACTACGGAATCGGATCGAGTACTTCAAGCAAGGAGAATACGAGCGGTTCTGTGACACCTATGAACGTTTTGAGTTGTATAAACGTGAGTGCCCCCACCACCGTTTCGACGATGGGGAGCTGATTTGGTTTTTTGTAGGAGGACTACGTGATGAAGTTAGGCTTCAAGTGGATGGGATGTGTGGAGGTTTGGAAGAATGTACAGTTGAAGAGGCAGTGAAGGTCTTTCAAAAGTACGCCAATGGATCCGCACAATCCGAGAAAATAATGTCGAATGACGTCGCCAACTTATACTCAAATCAAGACGAAACTGACAGGGTATACGAAGGATATTCTGAGGACGAAGACATTAGTGAGGAGGAGGAACTTGCGTTTTACGCAGGGATTAAAGCCATTGAGAGTGTTTTCGATATAGCACACGCAGGGCAAGCTGAGAACAATCTTCGCATCGAGAAGGCTTTTGAAGCGGTCGAAGTAACTGAGCAATTTATCAAAGAGCTTAGCCTACTGAAGTGTGGAAGGTGCGGTAAAGCAGTCGAGGATATCCCCCAGGAAGTAGTGAGCAAACCACCCGAGGTGAGGAGCGAATCACCCCCCCAACTCCAGGGAACCGGTCAATCCTAGTCCTCCCGATGAGGCACCTGAAACTGATCCCGAGCAACCTCCAGCTGTTGCTACTAAGGAGAATGAGTGCGAAGAGGTGAATCTACTGCTCCGAGGATGCAAGATGACCAAAATTGCTAACTTCGTACGTCCTAAACGGGTGGAATCTACTGAGATCGGTAATACAGGACCAAGCGCAGAACAAGAGGTTAGCGGAAGTTCCAAAGAACCTCAAGAAGTTCCGGAAAGGAATGATGAACCAAGACCATCTGTAATAGACATAGATGATGACGAAGTCGAGGTAGGAACTAGTATGCCTCCGAAGCCACATGTGCCATACCCGAGTCGGATCAAACCAGCCAAGAAGGATATTGAAAATTCACCCCTATTCCAACGCCTGTCAAAAGTGGAAGTCAATGTGCCTCTCTTAGAGTTAATCCAGAACATTCCGGCTTATACGAAATTCTTTCGTGAGATCAAGAACAAAAGGATTACTTCAGGAAAGGAAGTGAATGGGGTTGAAATGGTCAACTCGATTGCCGGATTACCCATGAAGAAAAAGGATCCTGGAAGCTTCATCATCGACATCGCCTTAGGGAATGGACGAACTACGAAGACAATGCTTGACTTAGGAGCTAGCATTAACTTAATGCCGTATTCAGTATACAAGGCCCTGGAACTCGGAGAATTGACACCAACTGATATGGTCGTCCAAATGGCAGACCAAAGTGTGAAGAGGCCAGTCGGGATAATAGAAGACGTCCTTGTGAAAGTGTACAAATTGATAATACCAGCTGATTTTGTAGTAATGAAGTCCGCGGACGAGGGAAAGAGCCATATCCTTGAGCACGTAGTACTACTTGGGAGACCATTCATGACAACTACCAACACATGCCTTGAACTTAAGGGCAAGAAAATAACCATGGAGGTAATGGGCGAGAAGATTGAGTTGGTAGGATGTAGCATCAGAGATAAGGAAGTTGCGGAGGAGTTAAAATTTGTCGATTACTACGAATCCGTAATTCCCGAATTTCCCATTGCCATGGTAATCGTGAACCACTTGAGGAGGCACTAACAATGCGAGCTGAGACGTGCTACATGACCGAAGAAGTAAGGGAACTAGTTGAAATAATGGATAGCACCCCAGAAATTCCCGCAGGAGAAGAGGTACTTGAACCTTTAGATGAAGAAGAAGAAGAAAGTGGGTTTCCTGAAGAACCTAGCTTAGAATTTAAACCACTCCATGCGCACCTCAAGTATGTGTACTTAGGAGAAAATCAGAAAAATCCTGTAATTGTCTCCTCACACATCTCTCCGACAATGAAGAAAGTAAGCTGATTGAAGTATTCAAGGAAAATTCCGCAGCTATAGAATGGGGGATCAGTGATATCAAAGGAATTATCCCTACAAGATGCGTGCACAACATCACTCTAGAACAAGATGCCAAACCCGTTAGGCAGCCTCAGCGAAGGATAAATCCAGCCATGCAAGAGGTGGTAAAAAAAGAAGTGATCAAGTTGCTAGATGCTGATATGATTTACCCCATTCCTGATAGTCGATGGGTGAGCCCGGTACATGTAGTTCCTAAGAAATCAGGAGTCATGGTGGAAGAAAATGAGAAGGGAGAATTGGTACCGGTTAGGAAGACCACTGGATGGCGGATGTGCATTGACTATAGAAGATTAAATGTCGCCACTAAAAAATACCACTTCCCTTTACCATTTATAGATGACATGCTAAACCGCCTTGCGGGGCGGAAGTTTTATTGTTTTCATGATGGTTTATCAGGTTTCTACCAGATTCCGATTGCACCGGAGGTTCAGGAGAAGACGACATTCATTTGCCCATTCGGAACATTTGCCTATAGGAGGATGCCATTTGGACTATGCAATGCTCCCGCCACTTTTCAAAGGTGCATGCTTTCTGTTTTCTCTGACATGGTAACTAAATTTGTTGAAGTTTTTATGGATGATTTTTCCCTTTTTGGTGATTCATTTGATGAATGCTTGCAAAGATTAGATCTAGTTTTGAAAAGGTGCATTGAATGCAACTTGACCTTAAGGTGGGAGAAGAGTCATTATATGGTTAGAGAAGGCATTGTTCTAGGACATGTAGTTTCTGAATGAGGTATTGAGGTAGACAAGGCTAAGATCGAAATCATTGAAAAACTTCCCCCACCTACTTGTGTGAAAGAATTGCAATCTTTTTTTGGCCATGTAGGTTTTCATAGGAGGTTTATTAAAGATTTTCGAAAATTGCTAAACCTTTAAGTAGCTTGCTTGCTAAAGATGTGGTTTTCTATTTCTCTAATGAATGCTTAGTTGCTTTTAATACCCTTAAGGAAAAGCTTGTTTCTGCTCCCATTGTTGTGCCGCCTGACTGGAATCTTCCTTTCGAAATTATGTGTGATGCTTCGAATTTTGCTATGGGTGCTGTTTTATGACAAAAAGTTGATAAGCAGTATCATGTGATTTATTATGTTAGTAAGACTCTAGACTCTGCGCAGGTTAATTATACAACTACTGAAAAGGAATTTTTAGCTGTTGTCTTGTCTTTACAAAAGTTTAGGTCTTATTTAATTGGCCATCCTGTGAATGTCCATACTAATCATGCTGCTTTGAGACATTTGATAGCTAAGTAAGATTCTAAGCCTAGATTAATCCGTTTGGTCCTTTTACTGCAAGACTTTGATTTGACCATAGTGGATAGAGCTGGTAGGGAGAATTTAGTAGTAGATCATTTATCAAGAATACCTAATATCCCTGTTGATCCGATACCCATCAATGAAGACCTCCCCGATGAGCACTTAATGAAGGCTAATGAAGAGCCATGGTATGTAGATATTGTAAACTATTTGGCTATGAATGTTTGCCCCACTAACTGTTCAGCCTCGGACAAGAGAGATCTTTCCAAGCAATGCAGGACTTACATATGGGATGATCCGCATCTATTCAAGGAAGGAGCTGATGGGATTCTAAGGAGATGCGTGCCACAAGAAGAGCAACAAAGTGTACTAAGCCATTTCCATGAGCTTAATTGTGGGGGGCACTACAGTGGATTGAAAACATCACGCAAGGTACTGCAAGCAGGATTTTTCTGGCCAACAATATACAATGATGCTCGAAGTTTTGTGAAGAATTGTGACCCATGTCAACGAGGTGGTGGTATCGGCAAGAAAGATGAAATGCCCCTTCAAGGGAATCTAGTGGTAGAACCTTTCGATGTATGAGGCATTGATTTCATGGGACCATTTCCTAATAGTGTATATGTCCTAGAGACAGTCCTTACTAAGGGCATGGTGCCCTTATAGAGGGTATATATGTACTATTACACAGGTCAACGTAATATAATATATGTTTGTTGCATTTTACTATTGAGTATTGCTTTCATATTTATATTACACCAGGCTGCAGCATGTCATATTTTTATTACTGTCTGTATTGATATTAAACATGTCCCCTCGGATAGATGACCGATCACATAGATAGTGGGAGCTATGTGAGTTATCATCTATCCCAAACTCTCCCTAGTCGAGGTTCATCTCGGATGTGGGGGTCTGAATGAACCAGACAAGACTAGTATGCGTGGAGGTTATACTTGTTGGAGCAAGTGTGAGCCGATCCCAGGGCCACGGAACGGATTGTTGGACAATCGAGAAACGTTCCCATAACTGCGCATAGTTGTTCGAAGAAGCTTTATCGAACAATGGAAGTACCCACCGGACACTCCCATCGATGTATACTCTACACCGAAGTGTCTATGGGAACCGGTAAGTTGTCGAAGTGATGCCATTCGTCCTTTGTACTTACAGGACTTTATCATCACATTTGTTGCCCCATATCCTTGGTGGACCCGTCGATGTCAACTCTGAATAAGCAGCTGACCTAAGACACGATCCAGGATTATGGCTAAATACAAATGGGGGTGATAAGTGATTCTGTGAAGGATTCATCTCTCAAGTGTAGCACAGGAGAGCACTGCTCATAGTCTGCACAGTTGTGTTGGTAAAGTCACTGGCCAATGCAAATGATATATTATGATGGTCATAAGAATATCTTAACCAAACAACTTCCTGAGATGCCCGTGGATGTATTATTGGGATAGACACTTCATCGATCCTAGATACATTCGAGCAAGTCAGATGAAGGGACGTTACCATCGCCGCGTTGAGCGCAACAGGCTTCGCAACGAAAGGGTTAGCTTTGAGAAACCTCTCAAACGTCCTCACGTATTAATATTGCAAACGGAACCGTCTAGGAATTCCATGTTGCCTAGTCTAGGACTTGCTTAATACGATGAGGCCCTATGGGTCACACTATGTGGTGATTCAGCCTATCAGAATATCCTTGAAGATGGAATCGCAATTAATTTGGAATTAATTGTGATTGATGGATTATAATTGATTTGGAATTAATTATAATATTTGGTGGCTCAATTAATGATTTGGAATTATTAATTGAATCGGCTAATTAATTGTATTTTATGTAAATACAATTAAAGATTATATTTTGGAAATATAATGGAGGTTTGATTAGAAAGGATATGTTAATTTAGAATTAACATATGTACTTGGACAAAATCTACTTGGAGTTTGAATTGCCTTAGAACTATAAGTGGGTCCCAAAATTGGGACCCACCTACTGTCCCTAGGAGGCGCGCGCGCATGATGGATAAGGGGAAGGAGTTCGACTCCTTCCTCTATTAGAAGTCCAAGGGATAAGTTAGATTTTCCTGATTGAGTTTTGATTTGATTAGGAATGAATCTAGACTTGATATTGGTTTCCTTGTGCGATAAGAATTAGATTCTTATTCCTTTACGAAGTCTAATTGCTTATGCTTTAGGCTTCTATAGACTACTATATATAGTAGACTATTAGACAGCTTTTGACAGACACAGTTTTGCACACAGTTATTCTACCCAGTTTTCTTAGAGAAAATAAAAAGCTCTCCCCTCCTCTTTAGCCACCCGCGCGCGCCACCTCACCGGAGGAATCGCCGCCCCGTCTTCTTGGTCACACAAAGAATATCCTAGCATTCTTCCGATAGGGTGTTCATCCGTGGATACCAGAGTATTGTAGATATCTTCGACTTCGACGAAGGAGAATATACACCGGAATATTACGAAGACTTGAAAGCTGCTTTGGAAGTAAGGTTAGTCTTCTAATTGACGTGTTTATATATATACGACATATGCATAATCAATTAACCTGTATGTTGAAAATTTTTGAAATTCCGCTGCGTACCCTAGGGGTAACTCTGGCCATATTTTCTTACATTTCCATCCAGTGGAGGCTATGAATACATTCTTGTTGCAGTGAACTATGTGACTAAATGGGTGGAGGCAATTCCTACAAAAACAAATGACGGCGCAGTGGTTATGAAGTTCTTGAAGGAAGTAATATTCTCGAGATTTGGGTGTCCTAGGACAATCATCAGCGATGGAGGGTAACACTTCGTCAATAGAACGTTTGCCTCCCTTCTTAAGAGATACAGTGTCCACCATAGTATCGCTACACCTTATCACCCATAGACGTCGGGACAAGTCGAAGTCAGCAACCGTCAAATCAAGAAGATCCTGGAGCGAGTAGTGAAGCCTAGTAGGAAGGATTGGGCAGTAAAATTGAATGATGCACTTTGGGCATACAGGACTAGCTACAAGACGGTGATCGGGACCACTCCGTACAGACTTGTGTATGGGAAAGCATGTCATCTTCCCGTAGAACTGGAACACAAGGCATATTGGGCCATAAAAGCACCATTCTTGATTTGGGAAAAGCTGGCGAGGAACGATTGTTGCAACTAGATGAGCTTGATGAATTACGACTAGGTGCTTATGAAAACGCCAAGATCTACAAGGAACGTACTAAGAAGTCTTCGCTAAGAATTCACATACTACCACCAACGATAAGTTTAGCTACTCATAATAGGCATGCAATCAACAGAAATCATAGAAGAAAACATGTTGAAAGAATATAAAATAAGTAGAATAAAACTGTAAGATACAAAGTTACTTAAGGTTGTCAATCTCCGGATGATTGCGATCCTACGAGCTCCAAACTGCTATGAAAAAGTATACCCTAAGCTACGGAACTCCAAGGACAGGCCCCGGGAAGTTCCTACCTAAAACTATAGAGAGAGGTGAGAAAGTAGGTCTGGAAAGATATGATTTTCGGAGAAAAACTGAGCACTATATATAGGCCCCGAAAAACTACGGGGCGGTTCACCCCATGGTGCGGCGGTTCGCCCCAGAGTATTTCTCGCGGAATTCTACGTTTTCGACGCGTTTTTGGATTTCTTCACCTTTTCGGACTCGGTTTCTGACTTCTAGTAGCCTTCTAACCTCCAGATTCGGCCTCTAGACTTCAAATCCTATCCGGAAACCTTCAGATACTCCAAATAGGCTTCTGGAACACCAATTCCTTGTCAACTTCAATATAATTGCCCGGAAATCTTCGAATTTCAACCAAAACCTGTAAAATAAAATCTAAAGGGAAACGTGACACTATTCTAATAAAATGCATTAAAATATAGCTAAATTATCATAGAGGATAGCTAAAATAGGTGAAAAAGACTCGAATGAAAGTGTAAAATACACATTCATCAAACTCCCCAAACCGAACCTTTGCTTGTCCTCAAACAACTAAGCTAGAATCTAATACAAAAAACATGCAAGACACAAAATGGAGTTTCATGCCAAATAAAATGGAACTAATCTACTGAATGAACCAAAAAAACGAATGAACCAAAACCATATAAATCAAAGCATGAATATAGGTTGAAGAATACCTCGATTGACTTATACACATCCACATAAGTACTTATGTCAAGACAAGATAGTATCTCGTAACATTCTCTACCTGGACCTAGTCAGTGACGACGTAATGATGCATGCTAAGATACGAACGGTTGCCCCGTGCCTATGAAACTGAGGACTTACTGCTGTTCCACCATGTTAAGACTTTCCCTCACAAGAGGTCGAACCAGTACTGGCTCTCATCAAACGAAGGAGGGTTCCCTATAAAAGATAACTCTCCCCTATTCTACCCATCTCTCAAGTAAAGTCTTAATCTATTCACCACTTCCTGAATGGCAGGACGAGGGTGGTCTAGAACAGATGACACTCAAGACAAAAAGATAAAAGATAAAAACACGATTATGAACATTACAAAAATGGAAAAGACTCAACACTTTGCTAAACTACTATTTGGCTTTCTTTTTTGGACCCTTCTTTGCTTTTTTGGGGTCTTTTCTTTTTTTTCTTTTTTTTCTCTTTCCAGTTTCTTTTTTTCTTTTTCTCTTTTTTTCCTGGAATTTTTCTTTTCTTTTTTTTTTTGAATTTTTTAGCCAGCAGTAGCATAACAAAGATAGAAATAAAATGTCTCACACGACTTCCCCAAACCTATTCGAAAGAATAGGTTGGAGCACAAAATTCACGGAAAAAGAAAAACAAACTCACGATACGAAAATGAAAACAGAAACAAGTCTATGACGGTGTAACCCCCTCCCCAAACCTATTCGGAAGAATAGGTTATAAACAAAGGATCACACTACCTCCTTCCTAGGCATTTAGCAATCTCAAAGCATGGTGAAGACTTGTTGCCTCTTAGGTACATAATTACTCGGGAAACCAACCATAAGACCCTAACATGCATCATCCTATTATAAAGGCCTTCGTGAACCGCAGTAGGAAAAACACCACTAAGTGATGTCGAGACTACCAGGCTCAACTAAGTGCAATACATAAATGTGACAAGCCAAGCGAGAAAAACTTCAAACAAATTCATAGAAATGAAGCATACGATTAATGGCATAGTTGATTGATCTACCCAATAAAAAAATTCAAAAAATTCGGCAATAAGCTCCATATAAAACATGCAAAACTATCCTAGGAAAGCAGTAAACGTGCAAATGCAAAAAATTTCACGAGTTTTTCATAAGCAAGATAAGTATAGAGATAACCAGCGATAACTTCCTCCCCAAACCTGAACGTCGTCGCTCGTCCCGAACGTCGAAAGTGGATCCAAGGTGAGAGCTAATGCTTGTATAAGTGACCTATAATACCCAATCAAACTCGTGAGATAAAATCTAAAGCGGTAAAGAAAGCGATAAAAATTCCGGGTTGCCTCCCGGATAGCGTCATTGTTTAAAGTCTTTGACTCGACTCATGTCTGCGCCTATCTCTTCTTTTTACGGGTACTAGGCTTCCCCTTCATTGATCTCCTCTCCATGCCACGAACCTATGAATAAGAAAGAATATAGGCTGCAAGACCACAGTAGTGAGTAGTGAAAGAAATATCAGGCGGTTCAGGTGGATCAGGTATGGCTTGCAACACGTGTTGCTTGCCATCCACTTCGATGGTGCAAGTTCTTTGGTAGATGTCCATCACGGAGCGTAGTTTAGTCAAGAACGTTTGCCCTAAGAGTATGACATCCCCCGTCCCCGGTGCAGATGCCGGCATAACTACAAAATTGGTGTATATAGATGCTTCACCAATCTTGACCAACACATTTTTCACAACACCCTCGGGTCTCATAAAGGATCCATCCGCCAGACGCACAATAGCCCTTTGCTCAGATAGTTTTCCAAGGTTGCTCTTTTCAAACACATTCAAAGGGATTATGTTTGAGTAGGATCCTGTGTCTAGTGTGGCACAGACATCTTCAAGCTCACCAATCCCTACCTTAACATCGAAACTTTTAGGGAGTGGTTCGGGATCCTCTTGCTCCTCATCACCTGCGTCAGAACCAAGGTCCTTCTCTTCTTCCTCAGCCTGTAGAAGTTCTTCCTTCATGCAACACTCGCACCTAACGACCTTCCTGATGGTGATTTCGTCAGATACATCACCAGCCAATTTCGACTTCACAGTGTTACTAGACAGTTTGCCTTGTTCCCTACTTGCTCCTCGGTCGATCAACTCTTGCATCTTTTGATGGGCAAGCCTAGTGCTCTCTTCCAACCTATCGAGCCTTGCCCTAGTCTTATCAGAATCTTCTTCATAACGTTTGAGAAAACTTTGTGTGTGATCAACCATCTTTTGCAAGTTCTCCACCACTTGAGCCGACTTCAACTTCGGTGGCTCTTTCGGAGCGGGGTTTTCGCAGTGATCATTACCATAGTTCAGCCTACTACGGTCTTGGTTAGGTCCATAAGTTTGGTTAGCCAGTGCATATCCTTGATTGTTACGGTATCCTCTTCTCCAAAATCCACCTTGAGGATTCCTACCGTCTTGTCCGTACCTAAGTTCTTGAGTACCAAACTCCGTAGCAAAGGCTTCTTCTTCGCCTCTCGAGCCCAGTTGCCATCATCGTATGCCAGCTCCGATCTACACATATGAGCCCCATGCCCATAGTTCTTGCATATTCGGCATACTTCGTTCAAAACAGTTGTTCCGGTGGCGCTCTTGAGGACTTGCTTCAATTCGTTGGTAAAGCACTCGAATTGATCCCCATTCCCCCTGTACATAGAGGCTTCTTGAGTCGGTGGAGCTTCAGGTCCACGTCTCCTAACCATTGCTCTCGGGTCCTTGAACTGCGAACCCTTAGCAAGCCTTTCGAAAACAGCCTAGACGGCTTCTGCAGTTTCCTCCCAAATATTGCCTCGGCATTGGAAATCCACCACTTGTTGGTTCTCGAAGGTTAGTCCATTGTAGAAGTGTTGGAATAGATCGGAAAGTTCAAAACCATGGTGAGGACACTTGTTCGTGAGATCTTGGAACCTCTCAAACGCGGTGTAGATGGTCTCATCATATTCCTGCTTGAATCCAGTGATCTGCGCCTTTAGCGCAGTAGTCAAGGTGTGGGGGAAGTATTTCTCCATGAAAGCTGAAAAAACCTTCTCCCAAGTGTCCAGTGAGCCGGCTGGTAGAGAACTCAGCCATGACTTGGCTCTGTCGCCATGTCCCATAGCAAAAACCTTCATCCTCAACTCATCCGCTGTTATGTCAGCTCCGGGTCGTGGGAGTTTGTTGACGAAATCATCGATATCGTGCAAGTACCCCATCACATATTCCCTTGATAAGCCATAGAACCTCGGTAGTTGTTGGAATTCGTGGTTCTTGATCTCCAGATCTCGGGTTGCAGACGAAAGAACAATCGCCGGTCCCCTCATACGATCTTTGGTGGGTTATACCCATGCCTTCAGTGGTCTAGCTTCTGCCATTTCGTCGATTTCCTTGAAGAGACTAAGTAGAGATTCAGAGAAATCGGTTTCCTCTATTTCCTCTAGTGCGCGCCTTTCAAGTAGTCGCCTTCTTTGGTGGTAGACTCTGTCGATCTCAGCAATTGAATCAGCAAGCGGTGTTCCTGCAGAACGTGTATGCGGCATACACTATCTATAACAGACTAGGAAAGGTGATTAGAAACAGACTAGGAAAACAGTATCAGAGAGAGATTAAAAAGGAAGACTAAAACTAGTAGAATTAGGAATCTAAAGTTGTAAATATAAACAAATTAAATAGAAAAAAGGAGTATAGTCCCCGACAGCGGCGCCAATTTGATGAACCGCGGATGTCGTGCTCCGAACTCAAGCAAATAAATTTGTTATTTAGCCAAAGGCAATCCACAACTACAATGAAAACCGTAGTGTAGCAGTAGAATGACTCGAGTGTCGTTCTCTCAGGACTATAACTAGCTTTATCTATTTAACAAGAGAATATAAAACAGCAGACAGATAGCAATAGGGGGTTTCTAGCAGATAATGGAGATTGGTGATAGTATGGTCCTTCTTAACATAACGGGTCGATAATCATGCATAAATTCCTCGGTCTTGCATAGAGATCTTTGAATCAATCTAGTGTCCTGTTGCAAATATTAAGCACTACGAAGATAATTGGTCTAACAAGTCAATCACGATTGTCCTGATGTGTTCCGTAATTATTCAACACTACGAAGATAATTGGTCTGATGGTCGACAAGCGTCCAATTGTGCATAATAATTAATACAACATACGAGAATTTTGGTTACAACTGATCAACGAAATAAAGCAATGACACGGAGTATAATGCGCGATATAGCCATTAGCATGATTATCTTCCCTTCGCTAAGAATTCACATACTACCACCAACGGTAAGTTTAGCTACTCATAATAGGCATGCAATCAACAGAAATCATAGAAGAAAACATGTTGAAAGAATATAAAATAAGTAGAATAAAACTGTAAGAAACAAAGTTACCGAAGGTTGTCAATCTCCGGATGATTGCGATTCTACGAGCTCCAAACTGCTATGAAAAAGTATCCCCTAAGCTACGGAACTCCCAGGACAGGCCCCGGGAAGTTCCTACCTAAAACTATAGAGAGAGGTGAGAAAGTAGGTCTGAAAAGATATGATTTTCGGAGAAAACTGAACACTATATATAGGCCCCGAAAAACTACGGGGCGGTTCACCCCATGGTGCGGCGGTTCGCCCCAGAGTATTTCTCGCGGAATTCCACGTTTTCGACGCGTTTTTGGATTTCTTCACCTTTTCGGACACGGTTTCTGACTTCTAGTAGCATTCTAACCTCCAAATTCGGCCCCTAGACTTCAAATCCTATTCGGAAACCTTCAGATACTCCAAATAGGCTTCTGGAACACCAATTCCTTGTCAACTTCAATATAATTGCCCGGAAATCTTCGAATTTCAACCAAAACCTGTAAAATAAAATCTAAAGGGAAACGTGACACTATTCTAATAAAATGCATTAAAATATAGCTAAATTATCATAGAGGATAGCTAAAATAGGTGAAAAAGACTCGAATGAAAGTGTAAAATACACATTCATCAATTACGCCAAACAACATGAAGTTTCGTTTATTATAAATTCACCCCAAATGTTTTGACTTTTACAATATTAACACAAACAATTTATAAATTAACCCACATAATTTAGCTATATTTCAAAATAGTTTACAAAATTATTTTAAAACAAACCCCTACAAAAATTGAATTTCAAAATGAGTCCCAAATTTTATTTTTTACCTTTTCTTTTTTTCTTTATTAAATAAAAATAAATAATACTAAATAAAAATAAATAAATAAAAGAGGAAGAAGATGAACAGTAACTCCGATCGGAGCTTTCTGATCGGAGTACAAAGCTCCGATTGGGGCTTTGCAAAGCCCCCTTGGCACAGCTCCAATTGGAGCTGTGTTATACAGCTCCGATTGGAGCTTAACACAGCTTTGCAAAGCTCCAATCGGAGCTTTGTTAAGCTCCGACTGGAGCTTTGTTAAGCTCCAATCGGAGCTGTGTAACACAGCTCCGATTGGAGCTGTGTCAAACTCCGATTGGAGATTAACACAGCTCCAATCAGAGCTGTAAACTCCGGTACCGGAGTTCTAACTTCGGTACCGGAGCTGTAAACTCCGGTACCGGAGTTGGATTTTAAAAAATTGTAAAAGAAAAAAAAAAGAAAGAAAAGAGAAAAGAAAGAAAGACAAAAAAGAAAAATAGAAAAAACGAAAAGAAAGAAAAAATAGAAATTATATAGTTAAGGGCGTGTTTGGTTGAGCGAAAATTAGAAACCCAACTTACCGGAGTCAACACCGGAGGTCCAACTGGACTAAAATGTAATTAACCGCTATAGTTGGACTAGAATGAAAAGTGAGTGTTTAGTGGGGGTGGTAGATGTAATTTTGTCAAGAAACAAAGCACGTTTAGTTGCTCAAGGTTGTAAGAAAATACGGTCAGAGTTACCCCTAGGGTACGCAGCGGAATTTCAAAAATTGTCTTAACATGCAGGTTAATTGATCATGTATATGCCATATATATTTAAACACGTCAATTAGAAGACTTACAATACTCCAAAAGCAAGCACAACTTCCAAGTCTTCGTAATAATCCGGTGAATCTTCTCCTTCGTCGAAGTCAAAGATATCTGCAATACATTGATTATCTGCAAGACAATAAAAGTCAGTTTCCAGCTCCTTGAACCTCAACCTTGGTATCCACGGATGAACAGCTTATCGGAAAGAATGCTAGGATAATTTTTTGTGGCCAAGAAGATGGGGCGGCAGTTTTCCTCCGGTGAGGGCAGGGGCGAACGCAGGATTTTATGTCAGGGGGAGCAAAAAAATGTAACGTAATATTTTTCTAACATTTAATAAGAAAAATATAACTATTATGTAAACACAGTCTTTTCCAAATTTACCAATTATTCAACATCATATTTTTCACTTTCAAATGTACTTTATATTAAACAAAAATATTTCAAAATTGTAGAATTTGAATACAAAAAATTACATATGTTTCTAAAATAATAAATCTACTAGATGGAAAAAAAAAGTTGTAAGGAAATGAAAACCTGAAAAGTGAACAATATAAAAAATTAGAATTAAAGAGGAAAATAAAAATATAACACTAGAAAGTAAAAAGAGGAAAAATGGAAATGAAAAGGAAAAGTTAAAATGAAGAATATGAGGGAAGTAAAAATGAAAGAATGGAAAACAAGAACCAATACTAAAACAAAATAAAATTCACTAGATGGAAAATATATTGTAAGGAAATGAAAACTTGAAAATTGAACAATATAGAAAGCTAGAATTAAAGAGGAAAAAAAAAATAACACTAGAAACTAAAAGGAGACAAAATGGAAAGGAAAAGGAGCGATGTAATAAACAATGGAAACAATATAAAAACGTATGGCTGGGTCTCGAACTTGAGACCCCATGCGGAAGAGTAAGCTTTTGGCCCCATAACAAAGCCGTCAGGCCAAACATCATTTTGGGTCCAAATAACTATACTGAAAATTTATTTACTTGACTTAAAAAATGATAGTATAATAGTACATCCACGTAAAAAATCCAGGGGCAGCACTTGAGGCCCCTTGCGCCTTAATGTGCTCGCCCCTGGGTGAGGGGTGGCGCGCGCGTGGGCTAGGGAGAGGTAGGGGAGAGCTTTTTATTTTCTCTAAGAAAACTGGTAGACAAACTATATGTCTGGGTATTCATCTGTGTGAAAGTCTATGTATTGAACTGTGTGTAAAAAGCTCTCTAATAGTCTATGATGAAACGGTTTGTCAAACTCAATTAATCAAATAAATTTGTATTTAGCCAAAGACAATTCACAACTACAACGAAAACCGTAGTGTAGCAGTAGAATAACCTCGAGTGTCGATCTCTAAGGACTATAACTAGCTTTATCTAATTTAACTTGAGAATATAAAATAGCAGACGTCTTAGCAAAGGTTTTTCTTAACAGACAATGGAGATCGGTGATAGTATGGTCTTTCAAAGCATAACGGGTTAATAATCATGCATAAATTCCTCGGTCTTGCATGGAGATCTTTGATCAATGAATTGTCCAATTGTGTTCCGTAATTATTCAACACTACGAAGATATAGATTTAGATAGATCAAAGAAATAAAGCAATAACTTAGAGTATAATGCGCGATATAGCCATTAGCATAATTATCAACCCTTCGCTAAGAAATCACATACTACCACCAACGAGAAGTTTAGCTACTCATAGTTGTCATGCAATCAACAGAAATCATACCACGAATGAATGAAAACATGATGAAAGATATATAAAAATAAGTAGAAAAACTGTAAGATACAATGTTACCGAAGGTTGTCAGTCTCCGAAGAATCGTGATCTTACAAGCTCCAAACTGCTAAGAAAAAGTATCTCCTAAGCTAAGAACCTCCAGAACAGGCTCTGGGAAATTACTACCTAAAACTACAGAGAAAGGTGAGAGAAAAGCTCTGGAAAAGTATGAAAAACGGAGAAAACTGAGCAACTATATATAGGCTTTTGAATTGTGTGGGGCGGAGGGCCCCACACACCGGGCGATTTGCCTGGTGTGGGGCGATTCGCCCCACGTCCCGGGCGACTCGCCCGGGAATATTTTTCGGCCCAAAACGCGTTTTCGACGCGTTTTTGGATTTCTTCCCCTTTTCGAACTCGGTTTCTGCCTTCTAGTGACCTTCTAGCCTCCAGATTCGGTCCCTAGACTTCAAATCCTATCCGAAATCTTTCAGATACTCCAATTAGGCTTCTGGAACACCAATTCCTTGTCTACTTCAATATATTTGCCCGGAAAACCTCGTTTTTCAACCAAAACCTGTAAAATAAAAACTAAAGGGAAACGTGACACTATTCTAATAAAATGCACTAAAATATAGCTAAATTAACATAGAGGATAGCTAAAATAGGTGAAAAAGACTCAAATGAAAGTGTAAAATACACATTCATCAGTCTACTATATATAGTAGTCAATAGAAGCCTAATGAATAATCAATTAGACTTCATAAAGGAATAAGAATCTAATTCTTATCGCACTAGGAAACCAATTTCAAGTCTAGATTCATTCTCAATCAAATTAAAACTCAATCAGGAAAATCTAACTTATCCTTTGGACTTCTAATAGAGGAAGGAGTCGAACTCCTTCCCCTATCTCAGCTGCGCGCGCGCGCCCCCAGGGAGGTTAGGTGAGTCCCGATTTTGGGACCCACTTATAGTTCTAAGGCAATTCAAACTCCAAGTAGATTTTGCCCATGTGCATATATTAATTCCAAATTAACATATCCTTTCAAATCAAACCTCTATTATATTTTCAAAACATAATCTTTAATTGCATTTACATAAAATACAATTAATTAGCCAATTCAATTAATAATTTCAAATCATTAATTGAGCCACAAAATTTTATAATTAATTCCAAATTAATTATAATCCATCAATCACAATTAATTCCAAATTAATTGCGATTCCATCTTCAAGGATATTCGGATAAGCTGAATCACCACATAGTGTGACCCATAGGGCCTCATTGTATTAAGCAAGTCCTAGACTAGGCAAAATGGAATTCCTAGACGGTTCCATTTGCAATACTAATACATGAGGACATTTGAGAGGTTTCTCAAAGCAAACCCTTTCGTTGCGAAGTTTGTTGCGCTCAACGCGGCAATGGTAACGTCCCTTCATCTGACTGACTCGAATGCATCTAGGATCGATGAAGTGTCTATCCCAATAATACATCCACGGGCGTCTTCAGTGAGTTGCATGGTGAATCCAATATCTATTATGACCATCATAATAATATTGATACGCTGGCCAGCGGTTTTACCAATCACAACTATGAACGACTATGAGCAGTGCTCTCATGTGCTACACATGAGAGATGAATCCTTCACAGAAACACTTATCATCCCCATTTGTATGTAGCCATAATCCTGGATCGTGTCTTAAGTCAACTGCTTATTCAGAGCTGACATCGACGGGTCCACCAAGGATATGGGGCAACAAATGTGATAATAAAGTCCTGTAAGTCCAAAGGACGACTGGCATCACTTCGACAACTTACCGGTTCCCATGGACACTTCGGTGTAGAGTATACATCGATGGGAGTGTCCGGTGGGTACTTCCATTGTTCGGTAATCATCCTTCGAACAACTATGCGCAGTTATGAGAACGTTTCTTGATTGTCCAACAATCCGTTCCGTGGCCGTGGGATCGGCTCACACTTGCTCCAACAAGTATAACCTCCACGCATACTAGTCTCAGCTGGTTCATTCAGACCCCTACATCCGAGATGAACCTCGACTAGGGAGAGTTTGGGATAGATGATAACTCACATAGCTCTCACTATCTGTGTGATCGGTCATCTATCCGAGGGGACATGTTTAATATCAATACAGACAGAAATAGAGATATGACATGCTGCGTGCCTGGTGTAATATAAATATGAAAGCGATACTCAATAGTCAAACAACAAACATATATTATATTACGTTGACCTGTGTAATAGTACATATATGACCTCTATAAGGGCTGCATGCCCTTAATAAGGACTGTCTCTAGGACATATACACTATCAAAGGTTACTGTCAGACTGAAGGATTGGATTATGATGAGTCTTATGCACCAGTTGCAAGATTGGATGCAATTAGGCTTTTCTTGGCCTTTGCTGCTCACAATGACTTCATTGTTTACCAAATGGATGTTAAAAGTGCATTCTTGAATGGTGAACTTGCTGAAGAAGTCTACTTAGAACAACCCCTGGCTTTGAAGTTCCCTCAGAAACCAAGATGGTATACAAGCTTCAGAAAGCTGTATATGGTCTAAAGCAAGCACCAAGAGCTTGGTATGATACCTTGGCTAAGTTCTTGCTGGATAATGGTTTCAAGAAAGGTGAAGTTGATAAAATCTTGTTTACCATGAACCATGATGGTAAAATACTCTTAGTTCAAATTTATGTGGATGACATAATTTTTGGATCTAAGGACAAGCAACTTTGTGATGATTTTGCCAAACTCATGACAAACAAATTTGAAATGAGTATGATGGGAAAATTGAATTATTTCCTAGGATTGCAAGTCAAGCAACTCAAAGATGGAATATTCATAAATCAAGCAAAGTATGCGAAAGAAATGCTCATAAAGTATGGGATCAAAGAGGAAGAGAAACCTGAAAAGATCCCTATGAGTGTTGGTACCAAATTGGGTTATACTAAAGAAATAAAAGTGTTGAAGAACACAAGTATAGGAAGCTCATTGGTTCCTTGTTGTGTTTAACAGCAAGTAGACCTGACATTCAATATGTTGTTTGTGTGTGTGCAAGATTCCAATCTGATCCAAGAGAATCACACTACAAAAAGGCACTTAAGATACTGAAATATGTCAAAGGTACAGTCAATGTTGGATTATGGTATCCTAAAGATTCTGGACTTCAATTGGTTGGTTATTCTGATGCTGATCATGGAGGATCAACTCTTGATAGAAAAAGTACCTCTGGAACTTGTCAGTTTTTGGGTACTAGATTAATATCATGGTTCAGCAAGAAGCAAACCTGTGTCGCCAATTCATCTACTGAATCTGAGTACATTGCAGCTGGTTGTTGCACAACTCAAATCATATGGATTCAGCAACAATTAAGAGATTATGGTATTTCTGCAAAGAAAACACCAATCTTTTGTGATAATACGAGTGCTATTGCTATCACGCAAAATCCTAAGTTTCACTCAAGGACCAAGCACATTGATATTAGACATCATTTCATTAGAGATCATGTGGAAAAGGGAGATATTGAGGTTGTCAAAGTGGGTACTGATGATCAACTTGCTGACATCTTTACCAAGCCCTTACCAGATAATAGATTCGCAATGCTAAGGTATAACCTTGGATTGATTGAATTACCTCAATAAAGGATACAGTTGGCAGAATGCTGAAACATGTATTCAACAAGCCAAAGTATTCTTACTTCATTAAAAGCTCCTTCCACTAATTTCTTCTAAGAAATGATAGGTCACTACATGATTGCTGAAACATGCATTCAGCAAGTAATTCCTTCAAAACGGGTATTTGTTAGGAAACTTGATCACTTGCTGAGACAGGCACTCAGTAAGAGAAAAACCTTAAAGATTGCTGAAACGGGTATTCAGACAATCAAAGATACTGAAACAGGTATTCAAGTATCAAGGGAATATTCTGAGACGGGAACACAGAAAAGAGCAAAACTCATTTCTCAGATTTTACCAAAAGATATCTCAAGTATAAAAAGAATTTACTGATACAGGAACTCAAAAATGTCTTTTAAACTTAAGAAAATATGAGATGTCTGAGTAAGGGGGAATTTTCAGCAAGTAACAAGGCTATGAATGCAAACTCGCTGAAAAGATTCTTGTTTATTTCAGCAAGCAATCAAATCCCATAAATCTCGGTAAAATCAATTTGTGACGTTAATCGGGCACAGATAAACTCGTAATAATCATGACATGAAATACAATCGTGGCCATTGATTAAAAGGAGTTATTAATCTAACGGTTAACATTACAAAGAGAGAGAGTTCTCTGACGGTTTTTGTTAGTGGGCCACTAAGCATTTAATGCAAAGGCTCCACTAACGCCATTGTTTCTCTGTTTTACCCTTGCTGAAAAATCAAATCGATTGAGTTTCTCACACATCAGAGACACTATATAAAGAAGGAGTTAGAGAAATGACAAAATTCTTTAACTCACATTTCCTTTCTCTGCAAATTTTAGCCTGAATCTATTGTACCTCCGGTCAAAAAACAAATAATCTTTTTCGTACACATTTCTCTCTATATAAAGAAATGGTACCAAAGAGACAGTCATCTAATACCTCAACGTCGTCTAAGGTTGACAGTGCTGAAAAATGCACTGCTCCGGTGACTACTCCGGCGATTAACACAACGAAAGTTGTGTTGAAAAACGATAGAAGAACCGAAAAACCTATGCCTCCCTCATATCTTGACACTGCAAAGTGTGAGATGATGATGCAATGGGGTGGTTTCGCAAAAGAGAAGTATATCCGATACTTCTATGAACAAGAACTAGACGGTGACAATGAAGAGGCGCTTGACTTCATCAAGCAGCAAGACCTCATTCATTTTATAACTGCTCGCCCTAAGCAAGTGAGCATGTTGGATACAATGGAGTTCTACAACAATGCAGAAATCAGTCCCTAACTGATAGTCAAGGGGTCACTGAAAAAGTGATCTTTACTACAGTTCAGAACACGCAAATCGTCCTGAAATGGACTGATTTAGCAGAAATCTTTCAGATTCCAACCACTGGAACTGAAGATGACATCACTGCCACTGATGAAGAGATAGAAGCCTTCTACAGTGATGTCAGAAATGAGAAAATGAAGAAAGGATAGATTGCTCCCGTGACTTGGACAAAGCACGTTAAGAGGAAGCATCTCTGCCATTCACTTGGTCTAGTAGCTCTGCTACTAATCAAAGTCTTGGACTCCCAAGTTGGAGGAATAGACCAAGTAGGCTTGAGAAGGTGGCCGCTGCTGATGCATATCTATGAGAACAAAACGGAGCTCAACTGGGCTAAGTACATTTTCAACAGACTTGTTGATTGTATTACTAAGTTCAAGGTTAAGGTTGAAGACAACAAGGTCTCACCTACCTTCTCACTCATGTATGGACTGAAGATATGCTTTATCCTTGAACACTTCAGGATTCAGCTGAGAAACCCATTGCCAATCAAGAAATCTGTATGCAATGTGGGAAGAGTCTTCTACAAGCAGAATGTACCTAAGACTGCTGGCAAGAAACTTGAAAAATCTAAGAAGACAACAGCTGCAAATGTTGTCAGCTCAAGTCAGCAAGAAAGGTATACAACAGCTGCAGATGTCACCACTCAGCAACTTAGAGATGAAACTGTTGTAGATGGTGACAGAGATGAAACTGCTGTAGATGGTGATCATGCTAACACCACTACACCCGTTGCTGAAAATGCAACTACTGACGCCTCTGCTGGGAAACTGGAAAAATCAAAGAAGAAAAGGAGGAAAACTGATGATGACACTCAGACTGCAACGTCATCAGCAAACCCAGTCCCCAAGAGAAAAAGGACAAATAACCCAAGAAAGAAAACACTGGCTCGCAAGTCAGTAGCAATTGTCCATGATCTCTCGGACGATTCCCAAGCAGTTGCTGAAAAGCAAACTCCAGTAGATGTTGACAAGGTGGTTACTGAAACCTATGTCAGCAACGTTGAAGTGTTTGCGGAAGCCTTCAACAATCAACTTAATGTTGATTCATCTACTGTGAATAGACCACAAGGCAGTGGAAATGAAATTCCTGCCCCAATCCCAGATATCTACATTGTAGATAATCTTGATGATCAGACTCTGGAACCAGTGACTGATATCGCTTCTGACATAAGAACCGCGGCACTTGCTGAAGCTGTCGTTGCTGAAAAGATGGTTGCTGAACAAGCAACTCATCAAGTTGCTGAAGAACCAGTTGCTGAGACCGCAACGGTTCAAGTCCCACAAGTTGCTGAAACAACACAAGAAGCATTATTCGACGACGCATCTTGTAATGCTGAGAATACTGGCCCCAGTTCACCAAAAACATCAATTGACAAAGTTCAGCTTGTGCTGGAAGAAATAAGCCATCAAATGGAGTTGGATATTGAAGAAACATCCAACAAATCAATCGATGTTTTCATGACAAGCAGTGAGCTTAAGGGTCAAGATGCTTCTGCTCAACTTGTCATTTCAGAGACAAGGGAGATTGCTGAAATGGCACAGCTTTCTCAAACAGAGCAAGCAAAGAAGTCTGCTGAAGAAACAGTCCCAGAAACTGAAGAAGCTGTTATTGCTTAAAGGACTGAGCCACAACCTGTCCTTCTTCAGCAGGTAGTTAACTCAACCATCAGCAAATCTTCACTTTCTGAAACTCAATCTTTTGCTAATATTATGATTTCTCTACAGACTTCTCAAGATGCAAGTCAGACGGTTGCTGAAGCCTCTGCACCAGAATCAACACTTCCTGCTCAGCAGGTAGTTAAAGTTTTTGGTAATACAACTAAGTTTGACAACTTAGTACTTGTATCTAACTCACATTTATTTCAGGATGAACAAATGGAGGATGCTTCTCAAGCTCCTCAAGGAATGGAAATTGTACCAGCATAAACAAGTGTGCAACATGAGCTTGCTGAATCTCAACAGGTAAATCATGTTTCAGCTTTGGACTCTAAGACAATTATCCAAACCTTTCCTGAACTAAATGTTATTCTTTTTCAGGCTCAAATAAGGAGACCACTGAAGTGGTTCACATCACTGAAGATCCAAAAGTGAGTTCTGAGGAACTTTACTTAGACTTCAAGAGAACTACCTTGTCAAGAGTTGCTAAGTCTGTCAGCAACTGGCAACGGTACAGAAGGATTGACTTTTCTGACCTTCATCTTCATCTATCAAACGAGAAAAAGAGATCTTCTCTGCTGAAGCTCGAGAATTTTGTCCACTCTATACTTCCGGAAGACATGTCATATTCTCAGCTAATGAGCTCAAATCTGATTGCTCAAATCAGAGAGAATATGAAGGCCAAATTTAAGAGTGCCTCTCCAGCTGAACAAGCTGTGATGCTCAAGGGTTCTTTTGTACCCGTGGTGGCTGATCCCCACAAAATCAATGAAGAAGAGGAAGTAACGAGTGTTGCTTTGTACAAGCATCTCGAATTGGTCATACTAACAGATGATGATGAAGAGGAAGAAGATGAAAACATCCCAACTGATCCCAGTGATGATGAAGGGAAAGATTCTAAGGACAAAAAGGACGACGATGATGACAATCAAGGTCCTAGTCCTGATGCTGGTGGACTCAAAATGACAGTTGCTGAAACTGAGAAACAAGACAATCAGCAAGCTGAACAAACACCAACTCAGCATGAATCTGAACCCACTCCTGATGAAACCAGTACTCAAGCACCTGTACAAGGCGCTGATACTGAGGAAGAATACGTCAGAAAGCGAGCCGCCTTGAAACTTGGCAAAGGCAAGCTTTCTGATGCCGAGTTATCTTTACTCGATGCCAAAGTCACTGATCCACACCTTGATGATGAAGAAGAATTGGATGAAGATTACCAAAGAGCACTACAAAACAGCCTCCAAATTTGGAAATTGCTCAATCTTCAGGAGTAAAGCCAAAGGAAGTCCCCTCCCTTCCACTTACTACTGGTGAAACTCCAGCAATTGAGTCTCAAACGTTGCCCTCAGCAACTACTCAATTAAAACCTATTACTGGTGAAACTCCAGTCGTTGAGTCTGAAGCGTTGCCATCAGCAACCACTCAACCAGAAAGGAATGAAGCTACCGACTTAGGTTCCAAGGTTGCTGACCTTGATGAATCTGAGGATGAAGATGATCTATCAGCAAATGAGGATGATAATTCCAAGAAAGACCCCAAAGTGGTTGAAATTCCTCCTCCTGACTACGAAAATGATGAAGGAGATGACTTGAGAAGTCAATTGCTGTTACAAGATGATCAATTTGCTTCAGAGCTCAAAGTTCATTCCTTGACCCCAAATCTAGTGTCGTTCCCGCGTGTGGAGGATTTTACTCCAAGAATTCTGGCACTTAGGGAAGTCCACAAAGCCTGCAAAGCAGAAGATGATGCACTGCTTGCTGAGAGCCCGCTTGATATTGGAAAGATATTGGCTACTGTGCTGAGACGCACTACTACTCTTACAATAGCTCAGAAAGACATCAGTCTTTATCACAAGAGCTATGAAGAAGATGTAAGTCAAGCACTCCGGCTAGAAAAGTCTACATTAGTCAAGGCTCAGACTTTCATTGATGATAAGGTCCAAACAGAGCGCAGACATGAGGAGAATATGGTGAGTATTAAACAAGAATTGTCAAAGCTGACCTCTGATCAGCAAGCAATCATTATGAAATACAACAGCCTAAGCACTCTTTCTGAAAATTGCAATGAGTTCTTCTCTTTGCACATTACTCCAATGATGCAATCCATGTCTAAGGGGGAAGATAAGCAAAAGAGAACTTCTAGAAAGAAAAACCCTACTGCTGAAGCGCCACTGACAATAGAACCTCTTGCTGAAAAAGAGCAAAGTTCTAAAAGACAAGCAGAATCTGAGTTGAATTCAGCAAGTCCCAAAAAAAGAAAAACTGTTGCTGAAACTCAAGGATTCTGTCACACTGAAAGTCATCAAGCTCTGAATGAAGATGATGATGATGATGACAATCAGACCATAGCTCAAGCCATAAGAGCTGGACCAATAACAGCCTTAACTCCGTCTGGCCATTCAAAGCATTTCTCTTCTGACTCAAGATCTTCAGCAAGAGATCAAGACAATGCAAAGTCAAGAAGAAGAAGGCAAAGACAGGAAGAAAAAAGGCTGGCTAGCATTGCTATTGGCTCCGGCATAGAATATACAAAGACCAGCAATGATGAAACCACTCAGAACGTGATCAGAAACGTTCATGGTTGCTGGATCTTAAAGCTTGAAGACTTGCTGGTGAATGAGTTCTTTCCAACTGCTATACTGAACCAGATGTTCACTTGGATTGATCTCAAGGTGAAAAGAAAAGAAAGGGCTGAGTCCCTACCAAGAAATATTGCTGGGAGATGGTTGAATCTGGAAGTCTCAGTAAGAAGAACTTCAATTGGTAAGTCCATAAAACAAGAACTTGATTTGATAAAACCAATTGGAATTGCTTATTACTCTGACCCTGTGACCAAGAAAACAAAGAAGAAACTTGGATTGATTCCTTATGAGTATTTCTATCTCACTGCTAAGGATCAAGAAGAAGATCTTCTCTGGCTAAGGAGGATTCATCCTAAAAGCATTTCAGATACACAACTTCTCCATGCCAGCAATTGGGGCATGCATTTGTGGGTAGTTCACTACATGGAAATGAATGCTGAAAAGCATTATCATACCGCCTGCAAAAATGCAAGGATTCTTCAACTACAAGTCCGTAAGCTACTTGAAGATTACGAAGAGGACTGTATTGAATTCACTGCACTTGCTGAGAAGAGTGTAAGAGAGATTTTGAGAAAATCCTCTGGAAGAGCTTAACTCTCTGTAATAGTTTTGTTCAAGTTTTTATTTGTTGATTTTGTGTAGTTATCTCTGATCGTTCCTGTAAACTTACTGAAAGATAACTATCAGCAATGAAGCTTTTGACTCTTATTGGTCTTTTATTATGCAATTTACTTATGCTTACTGTAACATTAAATGCAAAGCATGCACGCGAAGGACATGAAGACTAGAAGATAAATTGTTAGGAAACTTGTAATTTTGATGAGCAATTAACCATGCTAAATTAAGGAAAGTCCAGTAACTAGTAGTCTTAAGGTCCATAGGAATTAGTATTTTAAGGACATTGTAAAAGAGGAACGTTTGCTGAAGACTTAGAGTAGGTGCTAGATAGGTTAGTTTTACCGCTTATGATGTATCTTGTTTTCTGAAAAGAAATACAACCTATTGAAGCATTTGCTGATGATGTACTTTGTTTACACGAACAAACTATTGAAACATTTAGAACCGTTCAGAAACTTGAAGAATTCGAAGATCTGAAGACTAGAAGATTTCTGAAGACTGGTATCTACAAAGGCACATGTTGCTCAGAAAGTGGAAACTTCAGCAACAGCATTGCATAAGTGAAAATCTAAACGACACAGTAGGTTGTGCTTGCTGAAACTGAGACTGGCCACTTGCTGATGAACATTTGTGACCTCTTGCTGAAAGTACTTGTATTTGCGCTCCAATATTACAGTTTGAATTTCATTCAAATGAGCATTAAATGCAAAGCATGCACGCGAAGGACATGAAGACTAGAAGACAACAAAGGACGCTACTGAAAGTACAAAAGCAAGATAGTGACATCTTAAGGAACAAAAGCCTTAGAATTTAAAATTCAAACGGCTCCTTATTTTCACTATAAATAGAGGTCATCCGGCAAAGAGTTGAAGTGTGTCAACAACGTGATCAAACTCTCACTTGTGCTTAAACTCACATACCCTTCAAACACTCTTTACTGCCATTGATCCGTTCCAAGTCTTAAAGCTTGAAAAAGCTACTTGTGAAGAAGTAGAACTTACACGGCTAAGAAATTAGTTAAGTGTTCTTTCTTTCTTTTGAACAAGACCAAGTCTTGACGCCAGAAACAATCAAACTTGTTTACTGCAAAGTATTCAAAGTTTTGTTTCTTAGATTACTTGTTGTAACTGAATAAGTTATAATTAAGTTATCTCATCCTAAACCTCTCTAACTGAAAATACACCCTTTCAGGCGTGATATTCAGGGGGAACTTAATCGAGCATAGTGTTGTTGATTAAAAGTCCCAAGTTTGGTGGAGAACAAGGTTTCGTTCTCTAGTTAGGTTGGAAACGAAGCAAGTGTGCTTTAGTTTCTGTTTGAATCGCTCTAGATAGGTGTTGTAAGGAACCTCAAACTTATCTTAGTGGATTCTGTCCTAGAAAGGACAAAGTGGATTAGTTGAGAGATTACGCCACTCTCAGATACCACTATAAAAAGTGTTTGTGTGATTTACTTACTGTATTTAGTTTTCAGCAAAGCATATCTATCTGTACACAGTCACTCACTTCACTTGCTGAAACTTTCACTTACTGACAAAGCACTTATTGTATCAAAGACTTCCGCTCTCTGATTTTAAGTATCAGCAAAACTAGTTACTGAGAAGTAACTTGCGCTTGCTGAGAAAGTTAAGTATCAGCAAACTCATTACTGAAAAGTAATAAGTACTTGCTGAGAAAGTTTTTTAAACGACGAAAGTTTGAAAAGACTATTCACCCCCCCTCCCCTCTAGTCTTTTCTTGTTGTTTAAAGGGACCAACAGAATATGTCAAAATGGTGTTTGGACATAATTCATAGATCGACTAATAAGATTGAGAGACCATGAATGAAGTTATTAGCATAGACACATAACCATATTCTAGACTCATTCGAGTATTCGTGAATGAAGGGACCGTATCATCAAAGTATCCTACGCTACAGGTGGTTTGTTTTCCTCACAAACGTTCCTTGCATATTAATATTGTCTGATAAATTATCTAGGAATTTATCATGACCTTAATTAGATTATTGCTTAATATGCAAGGCCCTATGGGTCACACTTCAAGGTGGTGTTTCTACAAATGAGTTATGTATATTGGATTAAATATTAATTAGATTAATATTTAATTATTATACATATATATATAATGGAATTATTATTAATTGGATTAATATTAATTTATTATATATGAAATATATTTTAGAAATATAATTAATTGATTTAAATTAGATTTAATTAATTAATTGAAGACTTGTGCATTTGGAGGGGATTTAGAATCAAAGATCTAATGCAAAAGGAAAAGATATATATATATATATATATATATATATAAAAAATAAGGTGAGGGCCGGGCCAAATGGCCTGGCATCACGTTGACAGTAGATGTCAACGTGATTCCCTCCTCCATTATATATATATATATATATATATATATATATGTATGTATATATATATATATTATTTATTTTCTTTACTTTTCGTCTTTCTAAATTAATTAATTCTCTTTTGACTCAGATAATTAATATTTATCTGTTTGTTAGTCAGTTGATGACTTAAGAAATCTCCTAGTCAGTAAGATTTACTTGGTAAAAATCTTACGTGATTTTCTTAACAAACTAACTGACTAAATCAGAAAGAAAGAAAATAAGTCTCATTCCAACATACGTGAAAATATTCTCTGATAGTCAGAAAGGAAATACTTTCTCTCAGTAGCTCAAAATACAGAAGAACCTCCTAGCGTTCTTGGTAGAGACACTGCCCGTGGATACCGAGGTCTAAGGAAGCAATCAACCTGTTGATGAGTTATCTTGGAGACTCTGAAGATGAAGAAATCAATCAACTATCTGACGAGGAGATTGCAAGGCTCTGTCTGGAGATTGAAGAACAGCTGCCCGGTGAATTTGTAATCTGTTGGAGGACACGTAAGTGATTTTTTCTAGCTTTAATAAACGTAATATAGT
>CM051456.1:104412722-104481923 GCA_028274465.1 Plantago ovata | reverse complement strand
AAAAAGAATTGTTGATGCTATTGCAGCTTCCTTGGTTGATGGTGATCCTAAAGTTGATACAATCCTACAAGATCCTAAAAAGTATGATAGTTTCTTTTTCTAGTTAAGTCATGGTATATTTTGTTAGTTAAATCATTGATACTTTATCACCTTTTATGGATATTAGATCATGTAGTTTTTCTGCTTTTGGATCATGGTATATTCGGTGATATGATCAAGATATTTTTGTCCTGTTTTTTCAGGTTTTTTGATTTCATGGGATTTTTAAGTTAAATGATGGGATATTAAAGTGAAATCATTGAACGTCATAGTATAATCATGGGATGTTATAGTAAAATCATGGGACTTGAAAGTGAAATCATGTGATGTCATAGCAAAATCATGGGATGTCATGGTAAAATCATGGGATGTTATAGTAAAATCATGGGACTTGAAAGTGAAATCATGGGATGTTAAAATGACAATCATTAATAGTTAATGTTAAATCTTTGTATACATAGATGAAGAAAAACATCCTTGTTAAGTAAGATAGGTGATTTCATACCATTGGTGTTATAGTAAAATCATGTGATGTTTCAGTAAAATCATGGGATGTGTAAGCGAAATCATGGGATGTATGAAGTGAAATCATGGGATGTTAAATTGAAAATCATGTGATGTTAAAGTGAAATCATGGCATATGTAGTTGATATTGTGGTAAACATTTTAGTAATTTCTTTCCTGCCTGTTGTTTTGAGTTGTTGTTATGATAAAGGAAAATCATGGGATGTTTAAGTGAAATCTTGGGGTATTTGCTAACTTCATGGGTATAAGAATGAGGCATATATGAGTATGACTTGCAACAAAACAATGTTAATATATATATATAAGATATATGTCTGAGAAAACATAACATAGGATTAATGTATATAATTTGTAAAATGAAATAAGATGAGTCGTTATAGGAAGAATTACAAAGTTCTTGCTATAAATCATATCAAGTGTTTGTCCGACGGTACTTCAAAGTATGTCTTTCTTCCATTGCTCTTTTCTTGTTCTGTTGTCTTTCTAGAAATGTCTTTGGCCTTTGTTTTTTCTCCCTTTTGTAGCACATTGTGCGGGGTTTAGAACAATTGGTGGGGCACTAGTGTTCGGGGCAGCAGTTTCTGTTGGTATGTCGGACTCTTCTTCTTGTGGCATGTCCTTGAATTGTGTTGAATCTATAAGATTGTTTTATTCCCATCAAGGCTTGATTGTATGCATCTTCTACTATCTTTCTGGCTTCATTTTTTCCTTCTGATTTGATAATGAGTTGATTGAAGCTCCTGTTCATTGACTGTCTCCATGCAATGCATTCCTGTTTTCATATAATGTGATGTTATATTGAAATCATGGCATGTCAAAGAGATATCATGGGATGTTAAAGTGAAATCATGGATATATAGATGATATGATAGAAAGAAATGAAGAATTTATTATACCTGTGCATTCTTGTTTGTGCTGTTGGTATGTACAACACGGTCCCATACCCTCGCTTTAGATGTTCTTGTCCAGCGCTGTAGTATGTACTTCTCGGGTATGCGTTTTATGTTATTTTTGTCCATAACACGGAGGCAATGTTGGCATAGCCAGCCAACCTCTTCAAAGTGTCTACATTTACAGCTCACTTCGATGTCACCAGATGGATGCCTAATGAATAGAACACCATTAATGTCTTCTGGATCATCATCAGGGTAGACATTATACAAAATCTTGTCGCCAATTGTTACAGATTCAACAGCTGTAGTCTCTAGTCCTTTCCTAAATTGTCTCTGTAAGTACTTGAAGATTTTGAGTGTGTATACCTGCAGATAAAAACATGTGAGAGATATCATGGGATATATAGTTGATATCATGGGATATATAGTTGATATTATGGGATATATAGTTTGAGATATACCTCAGCAGCATGCTTGACAAGAGCATTGTTAAAGTTCAGTCTTGGCCTATTATGAGTGTTCTTGTGCTCTTTATGCTTCTCATTTGATCTCCAGCGGTTGATCACTACATCGAAGAGTCTGAAGAATTGTGTGAGAGATGTATTTTTGTTGGCTCTGAATGAAATTGCATTGTTTGTACTCTCACTCCTTTGAGTAGATAGGATTCAGCTGAAAAGAAGGGCTTGCTTAGGGCAGGTGACCACTTCTCTTTTAGAGAATACAGTTGATCGAACCAAGATTCATTTTCGAGCTCAAACTCACAAATCATTCCAGAGAAGTATTCTTCAAATTCTTCTTCATTTGACAACCCATAGATGCATATATTGAAAACTTCATTGAATTTGTCATCATGCCTAAGCTTCGAGCAGTTTTTTAATGCATTTTGGTACAAGTGCCAAAGACACAGCCTGTGTCTGGTCTCATATCCAAAAACCTACACAAGATTAAATAATGGACAGATTATTCATGTGCTTATATATTAAAATCATGGGGTATATTGGTTAAATCATGGGGTATATTGATGCAATCATGGGATATAACAGTTGAAATTATGGAAGATTATTCATGTTCATAGAGTTCATATAATGTAGTATATAGTTCATGTAATGTAGTATACAGTTCATATAATATAGCATACATTTCATTTTTATTTTTTTTGTGTTAATATCTTAAAGTAGATATCATCGGAAATTTAAGCAATATCATTGGACATATAAGTCATAACATAGTACCTGAACAATGGCTTTTGCAATTGCTGAATCTTGATCAGTGAAGATTGTAATTGGCTTCTTATTATCCATGGCTTTCATGAACTCTTCCATCAACCAGATAAATGATGTAGCTTGCTCATTGGCAATGAATGCACAAGCAAACATTACATTGTTCCAGTGGTTATTTACACCAACAAACGGTGCACAAATTAGTCCATATTTGTTGGTCCTGAATGTGGTGTCAAATATCATGACATCACCACAAAGCTCATAGTCGTTCTTCATCATCGAGTCCCTCCAGAAAAGGCTGCACATTTTACCCTCGTCATCCAACTTGTGTGAGTAGTAGAACTGCAGATCCTCATCTTTTCTTTGCTTAAGCATGTCTAACACACACTGTGCATCTGCACCATCCATGATTTTTGTTCTCTTACGACAAATGTAGTTGATATGGTCCCTCTGGATTATTCCAACATTCTCTTCCCCGCCTGCAGCTGCTGACAAATATTTGAACGCGTCGGTTGGCTTCACCATTGCTTTCTCGAACAAATCAATAATTTTTGCCCTCTCATCATCAATCGTTCTTTCTGACCTGTTGAAGTAACTCCATTCTGGTCTATTCAGTTCATGGTTGTGTCCAATTTTGTGTTCTTTGACTACATATTTCTCGGTTTTGAAAATATTTTGGATCCTGAAGATAAAACATGTGTGAGATATCATGGCATATATTGTTGACATCATGGGATATATCGTTGATATCATGGGATATATAGTTGAGAACATGTGAGTTTTTTTTACCTCATCATTGCTTTGCAATCACACCTTCCACTACAGTTTTGCCTTCTTTTCTTAATCTTCTTAGGCTCATCACCTTCTTCGTCTTGTGCAGCAACAGTGGGTGATGGAGTGATGGGTAATGGGCTTGGGTTTGCCTTACTTTTACCTTCACGGCTGCACAAAAAGTACTTCTCCCATATTTCACCATTATTACCAATACGTGAGGTTGCTTTCTTCACAGAAAATCCAACATTTGCAGCATGCCTTTTGTACAGGAAGTATAGTTGATCAAAAGTTCCACTGATTCCCTTTAAGCATCCCGTAATGTCAAAATCAGGGGGAAGATCATTTACGTCTGCATATGAAATATGTTTTCACAAGATAGGTGATTTCATGGTAAATATGTTTGATATCATGGGATATATTGTTGATTTTATGGGACGTATGGTTATTTTCATGGGATATAACTTTTAGTTTTACTGCATGTGTGCATGTACTAGATATCATGGGATATATGCTTAATATCATGGGATATATGCTTAATATCATGGGATATATTGTTGATTTTTATGGGATGTATGCTTGTTTTCATGGCATTTAATTGTTAGTTTTACTGCATGTGTGCATGTACTAGATATCATGGTATATATGCTTAATATCATGGGATATATGATATAGTGTACTACTGTATGTGTATGCACTAGAGAATATGGCATGGTTGAAATCATGAGGCATATAATTGATTTCATGGGATATATGCTTAATATCATGGGATATATCTGTCAGTTTACTGTATGTGTGCATGTACTATAGAATATGGGAGACATGGTTGAAATCATGGGACATATAATTGATTTTCATGGGACATATGCTTAATATCATGGGATATACCTGTGAGTTTACTTCATGTGTGCATGTACTAGTGAATATGGGAGACATGGTTGACATCATGGGACATATAATTGATTTCATGGGATATATGCTTAATATCATGGGATATATGATATAGTGTAATACTGTTTGTGTATGCACTAGAGAATATGGCATTGTTGAAATCATGGGCCATATAATTGATTTCATGGGATATATTCTTAATATCATGGGACCTATTGTTGATTTCATGGGATATAACTTTTGGTTTTACAGTATGTGTGCATGTACTAGATATCATGGGATATATACTTAATATCATGGGATATATGATTGAGTTTATGGGATATAACCTCTGTTATTTTGTGTTTCTGCTTCTTCAGTCACTGGAAGCTGTTGATTACTAGCAGCAGGGTTTTGAGAAGTTGACATCTAACAATCACAACAATAAACACATTTTACGTAGCAACAACACAAAACATATCTTGCAGATGCAGATTTACGTAGCAGCAACACAAAACGAAGCTTGCAGATGATGATTTAAGTAGCAACAACACGAAACAAAGGTTGCAGATGATGATTATGTAGGAACATCACGAAACAGAGCTTGTAAATAATGATTTACGTAGCAACATCACGAAACAGAGCTTGTAGATCATGATTTATGTAACAAAATCACAAATCGGAGCTTCCAAATCATGATTCACGTAACAAAATCACAAATCGAAGCTTCCACATCATGATTCACGTAATAAAATCACAAATAGGAGCTTCGAGATCATGATTCACGTAACAAAATCACAAATCGGAACTTCCAGATCATGATTTACGTTACAAAATCAAAAATCAGAGCTTCTAGTTCATGAATCATGTAACAAAAACACAAATCCAAGCTCCTAGATCACGAATTGAAGCTTATAGACCATTAATTGCAGAGATGAATGAATTTTTTGTACGTACGTTTGATTTAGATACAGAAACGACGGCGTAGCTGGAGGTGGCGACAGCGACAACAACGTAGGTGGTCGTGGCGGTGGTTTCGACGTCAAGATGGAGGCGGCGCGACGTAGAGATGGAGGCGGTGGTTTCTTTCTCTCTCTACCGCCGTTTTCTCTCTCTTCGAAGTTGCGTTCGTTTCTGTGTTTGAGCTGGAGAGCGAGTTTTTGTTATAACCCGCTTTATGACCCGTTTCTGAGTCGGGTTGCTGGGTTGGGGCTTTTTTAAAAAGCTACTAATTAGTTGGGGTTGATTTATAATTAGTAGAAGTTGGTCTATACTAGAGACGGTCTACTAGGAGACGGACTCAATATAGTCATATCAGTTTAGTGAGAAATAAAATTTTAAACTTCCGCTTCTTAACCTTTGGGACAAATTTTCTCACATTTACTAACAGAGGGATGATCAAAACATATGCAATATTGGGCTCTATTTATAAATAAAAAAAATTATAGCCGTTAGTAATTTTTTCGGATTTTTTTAATTTTTTTTTTAATTTATGTCCAACGGCTATTTTGGAATAGAAACAAACAGGCGGTGACACCGCCTGGAGGGGCGCGTGCAGTGCACACGCCCCTTTGAAAAAAAAATAAAAAAATAGGAGTCGTTTACAAACGGCTCCTTGAATAAAGTGGCCCACCACTTGCATTTCCATTGAACAAAGCCAATTGGCTTTGTGAAATGTGCATTGAACATGCATAGGATGGAAAAAGTGGTTCACGAGTTGGTAAACTGTTGTGTGAACAAGTCTGTGAACTGTCCACAGTGACCAGCCTAAGTTGACAAATCAATGCAACTAGCACTAGCATAACTGTGGGGATATCTTTTTTACTGAATTCTCTGTCCCTTAGGCCCTCTCCAACCAGGTGTATACCCAATTTTGTGGAAACACTTGTCTTTTGTATGGACAATGAAGTTGCAATAAGTACAAACATCGGTTGTCTTCTCTTTGTAGTTAAACTTAACCTGCTGAAACCCTTGATTATAAGAACCAGCTTGTTAGATTGACCTTGATCACATTGCCATTGAATTGAATCCTGTTAATATTTGAGCCCAAATTAGTGTTGGCCGATTTAGCAATCATTTGCCTCAAGCCCAGACCTAACTTTACCCTAGCTTCTCCTATAAGCTTGAGAGTCTCATTAGTTGAGAGTGTGAAAAAGAAAGAAATAGCACATCACACGTTTTTCCTCTGGAGAAAAACGCAGCCATATACTTCCTCCTTTCACCATTCACGTTGAAGCTAGAGAGTGATCTTGGAAGCCTTTGTGTGTCATCCTCTTATCTCCTCTACTTCCCTTTGTGCCTCTTTGTGAGTGTTGGGTGGGTTTTATTGGTAGACATCTTGTGGTCTTGGTGGTGCACTTCATTGGATAAGGTTAACCGGCTAAAGGAATTTCTGAGCCGATGACGAATTATTGATCTTGAATTTCCCTTACAGTGGTATCAGAGCTTGGTTCTTGTTAATTCGTCTTAGTTCGGATTCGTGGTTGATTTGGGTTTGTCCTCCCAAATTAGCTTGGGTGCTGTCTGGATCTGTTCGTGCTGCTCTTGTGTGGTACGTTCCCGTTCTGGGAGTCAGATCGATCGACCCATCGATTTTTGATTGGATTCGTTGCTGTCCGTTCGCGGTCTGTCCCGTTTTGGATTTGCTGCCCAGATCGATCGACATTGTTCCTTGGTCAGATCGCTGCTCTGTTTCTTCGCTGTCTGATCTGTGCATGGTGTTGGCCTGTTGAAACGCTTGTGCGGCCTGACTTCTTGGGCACATTTTCTGCTCTGTTTTTTTTTTTTTTTTGCTGCTGCGTTGCTAGCATTTGTTGTTGTTGAGATTTGGTTTGTTAGAGGCCCAACTACGTGTCTGCCTCTACAATTCTCTTATTCTTATGCTTTCGCTCTTGCGTACTCCAGCTACGCTCGGTAAGTCTAAATCTTCAGTCAGAAAATTTAGCTCACGTAAATTGGCTTAAAACCCTTAGTGACCGGGTGCCCCGTTATAGGTTGGAGCAGTGCTGTTTATTTTCTGTTAGTCTGGATGCTCCGGCTGGTTATGTGATTGCATTTCTGTGGCATTTTGTTTTTTTCTTGTTTTTTATGGCTTCCATTATGTATGGCATAATTCCATTTAACGGTAAAAATAATTTGATGTTTGGGGACAGAAAGTTAAGTGTGCCCTGCAACAACAGAAATGTTATAAAGCAATTACTGGAAAATATTTTGCTACTGATGATGAGGAGAAACAATTTGATATGAATGAATTGGCATGCTCTACTATTTATTTGTATCTTTCTGACTATGTGATCAGGAAGGTTGGAATTCTTGAATCTGCTAAAGAGCTCTGGAATAAACTTGTTGAAATGTACACTGATACCTCTTTGCCTGGAAAGATGCTCTTACTTGAAAGATTCTTTAGGTTTAAACTTGATTTAACTAAGGATATTGATTGGAATCTTGATGTGTTCACTAAGTTGGTACAAGATATTAAGATGTCTGATGATGAGCATATAGATGAATACACGCCTATTATTTTGTTGAATGCTATTCCTGATTCATACAATGATGTTAAATCTGCTATTAAGTATGGTAGAGATAATATTACTCTTGAAATTGTTGTGAATGGCTTGAAAAACAAAGAACTTGATTTGTTACAAAATAAAGGTGGTGCTAGTTCTTCTAGAGATTCTGGTGAGGTTATGCATGTGAGGGGTAGGTCTCAAACTAGGAGTCAACACCAAAAGCATGATAACAATGGTAAGAAACCTTTTGTGCAAGCAAAGAGGAGGTCTAAGTCTAGGAAAATAAAGTGTTACAATTGTGGTGATCCGAATCACTTTATTAAAGATTGTCCCAAAAAGGTTAATGCGCATGCTAATGTGGCTATTCATGATATGGGTGATGTTTTGATGCTATGTGATCATGGTTATGTGAACTCTGTGACCTCTTTGTCTAAACATGAGTGCTTAATTGATTTTGGTTGTACCTTCCACATGTCACCTTTTAGAAATTTGTTTTCTAATTATAAAGAACTTGAAAATGGCTGTGTCTTTAGCAAATGAGAAAAAGTGCAATGTCTTAGGAACTGGTGATGTATGTCTTAAGTTTTCTTCTAGCTCTGTGTTTACTTTGAAGAATGTGAGACATGTTCCTGATTTGCGCTATAATTTGCTTCCTTGTGCTGCTCTTGAGGATGATGGTTTGGAGGGAAAGTGGGGAAATAGGACTATGAAAATCTTGAAGGGTTCACTTGTTTTGTTTAAGGCTGAAAAAGAAAAATAACTTGTATGTTTGTCGTAATGAACCTGTTCTTGGCTATGTGAATGTTGTGAAAGATGATAAATTTGTGTTATGGCATAATAGGTTAGGACATATGAGTAATAAAGGTCTTGACATTATGCATAGGAGCGGTCATTTTGGTAATGATTGTGTGACTTCTGTGCAATTTTGTGAATCATGTGTTTTAGGTAAACAACACAAGATTAAGTTTCCTGTTTCCTCTTACCCCAATATGACTAAGTGTTCTGATGTGCTTGAATATGTTCATGCTGATGTGTGGTGTCCTGCTAGTGTCTCTACTCATGGAGGGAAACACTATTTCTTGTCTTTGATTGATGACTTTTCCCGAAAAGTTTGGGTCTGTCTGTTAGAAAGAAAATCTGATGTTTTTGATAAGTTTAAAAACTGGAAGATTCTTGTTGAGAAACAATCAGGAAAGAAAATTAAAGTGGTTAGAACTGATAATGGTCTTGAGTTTTGCAATAAGGAACTTGATGGTTTATGTGCTTCTTTGGTATTAAGCGTCATAGAACTGTTCCTTACACCCCGCAACAAAATGGTGTTGTTGAAAGAATGAATAGAACTCTTCTAGAGAAAGTGAGGTGTTTGTTGGCCTCATCTGGGCTCTCTAAGAAGTTTTGGGGTGAAGCTTTATGTGCTGCGACTTATCTCATAAATAGGTCGCCTTCTATTCCCCTAGGAGGGAAATGCCCAGAAGTTGTTTTCACTGGAAAACCACTTGATTTGTCTAATGTGAAAGTGTTTGGTTGTGCTGCATATGTTCATCAAAAGGGTGATAAACTTGATCCTAGGTCTAAGAAATGTATTTTCTTGGGTTATCCTGAAGGGGTTAAGGGTTATAGATTGTGGAATAGAAATGAACCTGGCTTTAAAGTTGTGATAAGTTAGAGACGTGATATTCAATGAGACTGAATTTCCTTGCTTATCTGTGCCTTTGACTGTTTCTGGTTCCAAATCTGATGGTGCTTCCATTAAGGTGGAGCACATGCCTGCTAATTTCCCTGTTAAGCATGATGAAAATTCTCTTGATATGCGTGATGTGTTAGATGAAAATAATGTGCAAAATGAACATAATGTGCTAGATGAGCATGATGTGTTAGATGAGCATGAGTTGTCTAATGGAAATGTGCATGAGAATGAGTTGCCTAATGAAAATGTGCATGATAATTTGCCAAATGAGCATGATGTGCATGATGAGCATGATGAACATGAATTGCATGACTATGCCCTTACTAGGGATAAGAGTAAAGAGAGTTCCTAAGAAAAATTCAAATATTTTCAATAATGAATTTGTGAGCAATATTTCTGATTTTGCCTTCAATGTGTTTGAATCTCTTGCTTGCAATGAACCGAAAACTTATGATGAAGCTTTGAAATCTAAACAATCTGATAAGTGGCGTGTGGCCATGAAAAGTGAGATGGACTCCTTACGTGTCAATGAAACTTGAGTTCTTGTTCCTAAACCTGATAACTGTTCTATTGTGGAATGCAAGTGGTTGTTTAAGGTTAAGGAAGAGTCTGAAAATGTTAGATTTAAAGCTAGGCTTGTTGCTAAGGGATTTACTCAAAAGGAGGGAATAGACTATGTTGAAATCTTTGCTCCTGTTGTTAAATTCACTACTGTTAGAATGATACTTGCTTTAGTTGCACATTTTGAGTGGGAGATGAAACAAATGGATGTGACTACTGCTTTCTTGCATGGTGAACTTGACAAGGTGATTTATATGAAACAACCTGAGGGATTTGTAGATCCCAAGAAGCGTGATTATGTGTGTCTGTTGAAAAAGTCTTTGTATGGTCTTAAACAGTCACCTAGGCAATGGAATATTAGATTTGACAAGTGTATGCAATCTTTGAAATTTGTCAAAAGTCATTCTGATCCTTGCTTGTATTTTAAGAATACTGCTTATGTGCCTTTGTTTCTATTGATCTATGTGGATGATATGTTAATCATTAGTCCTTGCTTGAAGTCTATTGCTAATGTGCACAAGTGCCTTTGTAAAAACTTTGCTATGAAAGACTTAGGAGATGCAAAAAGGATTTTTGGCATAAACATTGTTAGGGATAGAAATAAATCTACTCTTGTGTTAAATCAGATTTCATATGTTGAAAAGATTTTGAGTAAATTTAACATGTTGTCTGCTGATCCTACGGATGTGCCTCTTTCTTCCCACTTTGTGTTAAGTAAGTATTATTCCCCCAAGACTGATTCTGAAATGAATAGTATGAAGAAGGTGCCTTATGCAAATGCTATAGGTTCAGTTATGTACCTCATGGTTAGTTCTAGACCTGATCTTGCTTACCCTATGAGTTGTTTAAGCAAATATATGTCTAATCCTGGTATGCCTCATTGGAATGCTTTGAAGTGGCTTCTGAGATATTTGATATCATCTGTGAATTTTGGTTTGACTTTCTCTAAGTGCTCTGAAGGTGTGAAACTTGTTGGCTATGCTGATTCTAATTATGCTAAAGATAGTGATAATGGTAAATCCACCACTTCCTATGTGTTTACCTTCCGTGGTTCGTGCATTAGTTGGAAATCTCAATACAACCTATTGTTTCCGTATCTACTACTGAAGTTGAGTATATTGCTCTTACTGAAGCTTTCAAAGAAGCTATGTTGTTAAAGGGTCTTGTGTCTGAAATTGGTTTTCTTGAACAAGATGTGGTTGTGTTTTCTGATAGTCAATCTGCTATTCACCTTTGTAAGAACCATGTGTTTCATGATAGGACTAAGCATATAAATGTTAGGTTCCATTTCATTCGTGATATAGTTGAAAAGGGTATTATTAAGTTGGCCAAGGTTGCTTCTCAGTTTAATACTGCTGATATGGGTACTAAGTGTTTGCCTGTTAATAAACTTTTGTCGTGTCAGAGGATGTTAAACTTTGATATTAGATGATTGCTTTGTGTATGTGTTATCTCGCATGTCATACTTTGTCTTTTGCTATGCTTGATAGTCATCTTTGTGGTTGCATTGCGTGCTTTGTGTATGTTATGCTTATATATGTCTTTGTGATTGCTTTGCATGCTTTGTGTGTTGCTTTGCATGGTAATTGCCTACTTGCTTTGTATGCTTTGTGTATACGGCCCCTGGTTATTACCCATTGATCTTTGTGATCATAGAGTTTTCTTTGTGGATACTCAAACTTCCACTTGCATTTTCTTTGTGAACTTGTAGGTGGGTCGGCAATGATGAGTCCTCCGGTTCCTACGTCCTTAGTGCACCATCGTGGGCCAAAGGTGGAGATTGTTAATATTTGATCCCAAATTAGTGTTGGCCCATTTAGAAATCATTTGCCTCGAGCCCAAACCTAACTTTACCCTAGCTTCTCCTATAAGCTTGGTAGTCTCATTAGTTGAGAGTGTGAAAAAGAAAGAAATAGCACATCACACGTTTTTCCTCTGGAGAAAAACGCAGCCATATACTTCCTCCTTTCACCATTCACGTAGCTAGAGAGTGATCTTGGAAGCCTTTGTGTGTCATCCTCTTATCTCCTCTACTTCCCTCTGTGCCTCTTTGTGAGTGTTGGGTGGGTTTGATTGGTAATATCTTGTGGTCTTGGTGGTGCACTTGATTGGATAAGGTTAACCAGGCTAAAGGAATTGCTGAGCCGACGACGAATTATTGATCTTGAATTTCCCTTACAAATCCATTGGATGATGAGTTGTAGACTGATGAAGAGACCTGTGAGACTCCTCTTGCAATATTATGGAGTAAGCTTGTGACAAACTTGGTACTACTGGTTGTGATAAGAGCAACCGACTCACAACATCTCTAATCATTAAACTGCTTGCTGAATGGCCAACAAATTACACTTACATGCAGCTAGAGCTCCAGGTCACACTTCAAAACCGGCCTAAAGCTCGCATATTCATCCAAGACTACGGCTTTAAAATGATTGTCGTAAGCACTAACAGATTGTGAACTCTTGGACATGTTACTAAGTGATTTGCTAAAAGAAAAACTCTAGGACCATCTGGTTTAGCAAATCTTGTCTTCAATTCTACCCAAAGATCACGATGTACAATAAACTTTGTTTGATTTCATGATTGAAATAATTTAACAACCAACAGAGAAACCAAGGAATTCGCTCTAGACCAAGCAGTATAGGCGAAAACTGTCAGTTACAAGTTACAACAGGCATTGTGAATTTTCCATCACTAAACGCAACTATATTCTTCACATTAAGACCCATAAAGACTGATTTACTCCAATAAACATAGTTTGATCCGTGCTCAGAAGCACGCAGCAGGTGAGTCACTCCGATGACAAAGTATGGAGAATGAGGCGATCGAATCATAAGAATTACCATTGGACAGTGGATTTTCATCATCTTCTCCATTCCAATTGACAGGATTGCCACCATTGTTAGCGTTTGACGCACCAGTTTGACGCCGATTCACCATGTTGATTTGATAAGAAATGTAGAAAATGAAATTGTAATCTATATTCAATCGAAGAAGGTAAGGAATTGAACTGAGCAGTTATAGTATAATGGAGAAGAAGAATGAATGAATCAAGCAAGACTCAAGCCTATTCTACTTATACTAAGAAACAGAAAATTCTGTTTCTGTATCTAACTAACTTTACTAACTAACTAACGTACAAGTCTCATTGTTGTAGGTAGAAGTCGCGGCTTTATTAATTATAAAAACGTAACGTCTTAAGAAGACGACTTTCCCTTGTTCTTCATTTCCTTGTTGCAGCTTGACCGCTTGTGTTCTTCAATTTTCAACCTGGATCGTTCTCCTGAGAAATAAAATAGGAAGGATAAGTTTCTATTGTAAATTGAGATTGGGGCAACTAGAAAAGTACAGTAAGTTGAGATCGAGACATCGAGACAGAGATGACATATATGAATAAGATTTTTCACGTTGTATTTGAACAACAAAAGAACTGAGATATTCCAACCATGCATGTACTACACAATGAGACAACACCATCAACAAAATGTAGCATGTAAGGATGTAAATGTTCATTTCAGATATAAAAAGCACAAAGATGTTCATCCTTCATCGGAAGTAGTAGGCTGGGTACCAGACGACTGGGATCGTTTGTTCTGATCACTGGAAGATGATCGAGTTCGGTAAACTGTGGTCAGATTCTTCCATGTTTCTGTGCGTGTGAAGTGACTTGAAATCGTAAATCAATTTTATGGGTGTTCACTATGCACTGTGATAAGTAGCTAAAGCAATAGAGTAGTATAGTACTACAGATCTGTTGTGAACAAATACAGGCAACTAACTAGTGCCTTTGTGAGTTTGAGGTTTGGCCTTTAACCAGAATGGAACCGAAAACCAAGCAGTATCAAGTAATTTCTCCTTTTCAGGTGCATCTACAGCCAACTGGAGAGAGGTTACAACGCATTTCTATCAACATCAAAACCTATTTTTTGAAAACTATTATAACTATCATCAAAATCCAACTTACAGTCTGTGTAGTAGAACCGGGGCCTTGGACCTTAGAGAGCTTGATGAAGCACACATCTCATAGCTCCTCACGTCTTTTGCCAGCTAGCTAATAGGTAGTATAAGACCCGCTGTTGTTACCTTCAAACTTCCACACTGAAAATCCAGTTATGTTTATCGAAGCAATCTCTAATTTCAACTTTGACTCTTGTATAGCACTATAGGTTTATATATGAATCCAAGAGCTGCACAACTATTTCCAGTTTAGCCAGTTTTGGTACTGTTTTTGCAAATTTCACAACTCCTGAAAGCGATACATTAACCACCCCTGTAGAGAAAATGACAAGAAACAAGAAAAGCTTATATAACTGGAATCAATGCACCATCTTAACTACATTTAGTATACTAGATCTAGGCTTGAAATGATGCAAAACACAGTAATAATGGTTTCTTTCTTCTTGAGCTGATATGTAGTTAAGCGCCATTTAACTTTAATGGTACCTGGACTTACTTCCTTTCTAAATGGGCGTCCACCATTTAACGGAATGTTTACACAGAATACACGGATTGCATACGTGCCACTCTTTTAAGGTCTATAGATCATGTTCAAAGGTGCTAGACCGATTAGCCACATTTCCAGATGGCTACATATATAATTTTATTTGATCAGCATACCTGTATCAGCACCATGCAAGTTCAAAAGAAAAAATTTACTTACACCGGGTCAGTGCAGTGGACACAATCTGCGTTGGATCAACCTCTCTGTCATCAAAGTGTTATGAGAATAAGCTACCTGAAGCAAGGATGCAGGTGAGGTTTATATGAAGGCAAAGAAATTCCATAGGTGATCAAAGAATCAAAATATACCATTGCTGCCGGATCCCCTTTAACTAAATGCTCGGATGGATCATCTCGCTTATAAGATTCATGAGAAATCTGAACTTGGACTCTTTATAAACTCCACTGGAGAAGGATATAAATAAGTATCCTTCAGGTAAACAGAGAATTTTGCAACCTCACCGGCAGTTGAAGTGTTTAGACAGAATCCATTAACTATGTTGTTTCTTCCATCACAATATAAGCTGTTCAAGTAAAAAAAAAGTAAATCTGAACTGAAATCAGAGCCTAAATTTCCTTGCATTGATGATAACCGCCGGGATAGTTAGAAATTTAAATCCATGATAGCTACGAGTAATTAAATGTTTTTGAATAGTATCAAGATGGAACTTAAATACCTGGATTCACTTGAAAGTGCATGGAAGAATCCAAAACCCGGAAATGATCATCTTTTATGAGCACATTGAACAATCCTTGCATTGATGATCTTGTTCTTTTTTGTTTTTTACATTGAACAGAGGGGTTAGGGTGTTTTACATCTTACTTAATTGAATTTTTCGTCTGTCCCTCTTTTGCAGCTACTGATTCTTTCTTCTCTTTTCTGTTCAGACGCACTCTTAGATTCTAAAAGGTTCAAATCTCTCCCTTTATTTAACTACTACTTACACTGTACCTCTTTTTTCTTTCTTTTTATTTTATTTTTTTTCCCAATCTGATCTGTTTATTGATATTTTGAAATGTGTTGTTAGCTGCTAACTGTGCTTGCCTTTGCTCACCAGAATATGATACAAGTTTAGCTTTGGTTTAGTTTTTAAGTTTCATGAATCCTTTTTGTTCATAACTGAAAAGGGTCTGATGTGCACAGTGTTCGGATGGTCTTATAAAGCGAAGTCATCACCCAATACTCCTGGGTTACGACAACTTCAATTCAGGGGAGAAAACAATTGAAACACCTTGTTAAGAAGGTACTGATGCCACTTTTATTAGTCCAATTGCTGAATGAATATACATTTGAGGCTCTGGGGCCTTAGTCAAGTCAAGTAGATATATTTATTTTGAAATTTTCATTTATCAGGTTCAAGCAGCTCGTGACGACATGCAATGGGGTGAGCTTGTGAAAATTGCTCCAGACGTGTCTAAACAGGATCTTGAAGATATAGCAGCAGTATGGATTTATTCATACATTCATGATATCCTTGTACGTACATAGCAGGCTCTTACATCTTTACTTAATTTGTGCATGATCTCTTGTAGGCTGAACTCGCGAGTCAGAGCAGACTGCAGATAACCCGGAAATTCGAATTCAATAACACTTACACTTATGAATTCAATAACAGACAAGACAGCCTAGCTAGCTATATGGAAACCGAGATCATGAAACAGAACTGAAGAGTGTTATAGGAAAATACAAGATCTGTAATGCAGTTAGAAGTCCTTTATGGTGAGAATCAATCTTATGTTGACGCTGCGGCTGATCAAGGAACTTGTTGCCTATTACACGGTCATCATAATTGATAAAACTATTCTGGACAAAGGCTCAGCAGCAGCAGAGCTGGCAGAAAGACTCACCTGCAGGCATTCAAAACCGAACTGATTGGGAAGTCACTTGAAAGCCAATAGTAGTGTTCACCGTCTGCAAGTGATTGAAGGGAAGCTGTACCACCTAGTCACCAACTATCTTGATGCAGAAAGGAAGAGTCCAGTCCATAGTAGGGTAACGGGTGCTGGACTACTAACACTTAACCTCCTATATAGAGAGATGCATAAGAGAAATAAGTATCGATTTTTTAGCCTAATACTCAGTAAAGTAAACCGCATCATTGAGCACAGAACTTTGACAAAGAGCTAGAATGTGAAATGAACTGCAGAAACATTTTCACAAATGCTATAGCTACTTAATTGGTCCGAAGGTTTCCACATTAAAACTTCCCTCCATGCATGAAATACTTGATCTGCCAAATTCCATATATACACAATATTTACACATTACTACCAGCTGTATAGTATGATTCATAGTTGTATTAAGATTCACAATGCCTTGAGTCTGACTCCTAAATGGTTTAGAAACTATAATCATATCGTTAATTAAAGGGCGGATAGTATATTGAGTAAGTCTCCTGAAAGACACAAGGATTCTAACAAAAGTTCTCCATAACCTTCTCAACAACAAAAGACTTTAACAATCCATATAAATCACAATTTAACATTTCGTATTGTTCTAATTAAGCAAGTAAGCAGCAAAAACTTTCTATAGTCAAAATTGAATGATGAACACTTCAAAAACCAAGTCACTCAAAGAATGAAGAACCCAAAAAACATTTTAAGAATACGATAAAACAAAATATAATAATAATAACAATTGAATTTCTTCTTCATCCTCTGAATCAAACCTCCCTAATCTGCAAATGCGAACCTCGCCTCTGTCTCTTGATATCTTCATAAAACCTCTGAATAAATCTCTCAGCTCTTTCATCAACAGACGACGACTCATCTTCGTCTTCTTCTTCTTCTTCTTGTTCATCGCTACCATACGAACATTCTGTCAAACCCATCACCATTAACTCTCTACTTATACTCACTACTAGCCCATTTTCTTCTTCACCACAAGAAGCTGGCAATGCCTCCAAACCGGCCATCATCTCTCTGCCACGGTACCTTTCTTTGCCCAAACCGAAACATTCGGAAATAACAACAAAGTTGGAGTAAACCTTCCTGAAACTCCCAATCCTCCTATCCCTTTTAAACTTCCTCTGAAACTGAATCAGAGGAGTGTTGGACGGAGAAAACTCGTAGTCCTTAACGTAGCTGTAGTGGTCGTAAGGCTTGAGGAGCTGCAGTTTCTTGAAGTTTCTCGATTTCTTGAGAGAAACGAGCATCGGGATGATGGGTTTTTTCAGTTTGGCCAAGAAGATTGAGAGTTTGAGTAGGATGGAAGCTTTGTGCAGAAGGGTTAGGTTTTTCTTGGCCATTATATTGTTGTGCTCAAAAAATTTAAAGGAATGTTTGTTATCTGCAGATTTTTTCTGAAATTAAGTTCATCAGGGTTTTTATGGGTGTTGAGAAGAGGAGCCTTTTGATGGTTTTGATGGTGAATCAGGGGGGAAAAGTTAAATTTTTGAAAGTGATCCAGCTAGGCTGTAAAAGGGTTTTGAGGTGCATGGTCGGTGTGGTGTGCACTTTGACATTATTCTATGGGGATCAACAAATAGCCGTTATTTAGACAGCCTTTTCCACAAGTTTCAAATCTTGCGTCAACCATATTAATTCATTGGGAATTCATTTTATTTTTCTTCGAGATTAAATGAAATGTAGAGCCGGAGAGCCCCATATTTTAACATAATACGAATTAAGAAAAATAAATTTCATCCTAAGTCGTGAGCCTTTGAGAATGGATTAATTTTCACTTGAAAACTTAAACAATTTTTAGACAATCGGGGCGTTAGAACTTTTAAATAGAAAAGTAGTACAGTGAAAATGTTTAGTTTTACAAACGGGTCGGTCGTGTCCACCTGATCAGTACCATGACTTGGGGCTTATAACATCATATACTTTTTAATATTTTAAGGACCTTTCTTCTTTGAACTTGAAACTTCTCTTAAACTATTAAAACTATTTTTAATCTTGCAGGGACTTACCTGACTTCTCTTAACTTTCTTTTGCTTATCTTTTCTTTCTCCATCCCATCCTAAGTTTTTTTGGAAAAATACATAAATAAATCAATAAGCAACATTAATTATAAAAAAAGTCATTTTAAAAAATTAATTACTAAAATTTCGCTACCACTGACAGGCGTGTATGGGTGGACAAAACTGCCCCTCATTTCTCGCTTCTTACAGACATCCGCCATTACCACAAAATTCATTTCACAGACAAAACCTCCGTTTCTCTCTCCAACACAGACGAAACGACACGAAATTCTCAACCAAATCCGACGAAATTCAACTCGAAAGGTACTAAAATCAACAACCCAACTACGAAAATGGCGGAATCGAACAACCAATTGGCAACAACAAGCGGTAGAGATGACAAAGATACGAAACCCTAGTTTCTGAGTGATTTTTTTCACGATTTTGTCACTTCCAAACGCCGATCAACATGAATGTTGCCTAGTTTCAGTGTGTAAACATAGTTTCAGTTGATTGTTGCTCGTTTCAGTTGTTTTCTGCTAGTTTCAGTGCATGAGAAGATGGTTGTTGCTAGTTTCAGTTGATTTCTGCTAGTTTCTGTTGATTTCTCCTAGTTTCAGTGCATAGGAAGATGGTTGTTGCTAGTTTCAGTTGTTTTCTGCTAGTTTCTGTTGATTTCTGCTAGTTTCAGTGCATGAGAAGATGGTTGTTGCTAGTTTCAGTTGTTTTCTGCTAGTTTCTGTTGATTTCTGCTAGTTTCAGTGCATAGGAAGATGGTTGTTGCTAGTTTCAGTTGATTTCTGCTAGTTTCAGTGCATGCGAAGATGGTTGTTGCTAGTTTCAGTTGTTTTCTACTAGTTTCAGTGCATGAGAAGATGGTTGCTGCTAGTTTCAGTTGATTTCTGCTAGTTTATGCTAGTTTCAATTGTTGTTACTTTGATTTCGGCTAGTTTCGGTATTTGTCCTTTGATTTCGGCTAGTTTCGGTGCGTGCTCATTTGATATCTGCTAGTTTCATTGCATTATCTTAAGTTCTTCTGCTTGGTTTCAGGTGCAGGGCCATCAGTGCCAACTATATTCAATCGAGGGGATCTGCGATTGACAGCTCAATTTCTCGCACAACTGCCCCTAAAAGAGAATGAAGAGCAACTAATGAGAACACCATTCAGGGTGCTATTGAAGAAGTTCATTGACAAAAAGGTCCAGACGAACTACTTCTTCAAGAACTATGATGCTCTGAGGCGGGTGATTCCCAGTTATGACAAAAACACAAGCACACTGCTTATTGGTACGAGAAGAGTAAGATTAACAAAGGAAAAAGTGAGGCTCTTCTTCGGTCCAATAGATGGGACAGTGAAAATAAAAATGCAGTGGGGCATGCTAGTTGAGAACACCGAATTCGTCAACAGAAACTACCCCGAAAAGAATTCAAGGAGTAACTTCAAACTGACAAAAGCCACGATAGAGGCAAGGTTGAACAATCAAGTGAGACAAAGGCAACGAATGAACAAGGGTGATTTCGCAATAAACGTGGTCTTGTACCTCCTCTGTGAAGGACTCATGGTAAACAAGGGCAATAACTTGCCTTGGAAGTACATCGACTACGCCAGTGACTTGACCGAGAGGAAGTACAACTGGTCACAAAGGATACTCGAGCACTTCAACGATTCTCTCGATCCTCACAGCACAACACACGCCGGATGTCTGCAAATGCTGATGGTAAGTGTATTTATGCTAATTTCATACGCTAGTTTCAGGGCATTATCTGATACAAAAACATCCTAGTTTCGGGTCCATTTTTTTAATAAAATGTCTTGCCTCGTTTGATGCAGTACCTCATATGCGAAAACACCCATCTCGTAGAGGAAGCAACAGAAAATGCTTTCCCAAGATGCCTGAAATGGGATCTCAGGCATTTGTACAGTGCAATCGTAGGGAAAACTATGGATGAAATTTAGGACAATCTGGTATGTGTTCTAGTTTCAGGAAAACGTATTATATGTTTGGATTTGGATTCGAAATTAAATATCAAGATGTTAGTTTCAGCCTCTTTTTTGCTCTTCGTTTCAGTTAAAAGATGAGGAACCAATGATAGATATGGAAAGACAATTGCGCGGAATTGAAGGAGCACAGCAACAACAGGTCCATCAACAAGAAGAATCACAGGCTGAGCAAGAGAGCAGGCAAGAAGAGCCAGCTGGAACTAGTGGTATCGACAGACTAGCGACTGTGGCTGAGCAAGAGAGCAGGCAGCAAGAAGAGCCGCCAATGAATGCACAACCAATAAATTTGACTCCTGGACCATCGTTCGCATTCGGTGATTTCTTCGATAGCACTACTTCTGTGATAGCCAGTATGAGGGAAGAAGGTAATCTCGATCCGGAAGACAACCAGGATCAACAAGAGGGGCAGGATGATGGTATGTGGGACTTATAATGCTAGTTTATGTTGGTTTCAGTATATTATATGCAATAAAATGCTAGTTTCAATCCATTATATGCTAGTTTCAGTACATTATGTGAGTTATAATGCTAGTTTCAAGCCAGTGTATGCTAGTTTCAGGAGACTGTATGGTGTAAAATGCTAGTTTCATCCCATTGTGTGATAAGAAAAGCTAGTTTCATGACACTTTATGCTAGTTTCAGGATATTGTACGGTGTAAAATGCTAGTTTCAGAATGTATGATATGGAAAAAGCTAATTTCATGCTAATCTCTGCTAGTTTCAGACACTTCGGAAGAGGAGGAGGATGACGAGGAGGAAGATGACGAGGAGGAGGAGAAGGAGGACTACAAAGGAAAGTATGTGGAGCAAATAAGACATACAGAAATGATGAGGAGTATGTATACTACGATGAAAGCATCGTTTGAACAAGCAAACAGAGAAAGAGCAGCGATGCAAGCCTCGCTACTTTCATCCAACGGTGACAGGGAGAGATTGTCAAACCTAGTGTCGAGAACCATGCTGAAAACAAGAAGCTGAAAGCTAAGCTCGAAGAAGCCAATAAAGAGATCAGCAGTCTGAAAGCTGGTGTGACGATGAAAGATAACCGTATCCAGCAAGCACACAACTTGTCCAATACCCTTCAAGCCAAACTGAATGAGACATTGGCTGAAAATCTCGATCTCAAGAATAGTGTGCAAGAGATGGGACGAAAGATAGAAAGCCTGGAAGAAACAAATGCACAGATGCATCAAAAGTTGGTTGAAGTGGAGGAAGTCGCAGCTGATTTGCGCAATGAAAACGTGTCACTAGAGATGAAGGCGAGTGAGTACGATAAAATGGTGCATGATACCAACAGAGACACACAAGAAAGGGGCAGGGGGCGAGGGAGAGCAAGGACAGGAAGGGGAAGAGGAAGGAGAGGAGGAAGGGCACAACACGACGATGTTGATGACGATGTAGATGACAGCACCACACCAATAAAAGCAATTCCTGTCACTACATCGAAACCAGCATCGTACGTGCAGAGAATAAAGCAAAAAGATCGACAGCCGGCGAAGAGGGACGATCAGTTTGTCTACAATGACAATAAAAAGAAGATGAAGACATCACATGACACAACAATGGTCGTCTCTTCTCAGGATCAGTTCGTGCAAGATTTGAAGATGTCGGATGCAATTGTTCTATCTTCACAGGAACAATTGAGTCAGGACATGCTAGCTTCGGCGTCGCAGAGCTCGGTTGAGTTGACTGGGGAACAAATCAACAACCTCGGCAAGAGCATCTCAGGAATGGCAACACAATACCACAAGTCAAGCAGTAAAGTTGAAGGACTCACCTTCGACAACAAGTACAGGACAACAAAGTACCTCGACCAGAATGACAGAGATAGGTTGGTCAAGATAAACAGCTACAACACAAAGAGGTCAGCATGCTCATCACTTAAAATCATATAAAAAAAATCACTTATATTAATTACTGTGTATATGTGATCTGATAATACTTTCTTGTTTCCGAAAAAACAGCTGTTGGATATACGAAAAAGGAACAGAGAGGATGACGATGAAGGAAGTAGCATACCTGATCAGAGAAGACTGCATAAGCAGTGTGGTAAGGGAAAAACTGTTCATTGTATGCTAGTTTCAGGCCATTCTGTGACTTAAAATGCTAGTTTCAGGACATTGTGTGATATTGTATGGTGAAAAATGCTAGTTTCATGGCACGGTATGCAAGTTTCATGCCAATATATGCTAGTTTCAGGATTTTATAGAGTATAAAATGCTAGTTTCATTTGAAAAATAACGACTTCGTTTTAAATGCAGACAGTAGATCTATGGGGGAATCGTCTGGTGGATCAAGCAAATGAAAAGGCAAAGGAGAACAAGTTTGGTTTTTTCGACTCACTGCTTTATGTAAGTCCACGAACTAAACATTGCATTAACAAAAAAAGAATGACACCTAATTAAAAGAAGAAACAAAAATGTATTGCAGGAAATGCTCAGCTACGAAATGACCCCAGCAGAGGAAGAGAATGTGCTCAATGGCGTGATCACAAAACTCAAAACACTCACAGTTGAAGAGGTGCTATTCTTCCCGCTGATCATTAAAGGCCACTTGGTGCTACTTGAGTTGGAAACAACAACATCACAGTTCCGCCTTTACAACACTCTCAGGCACAAAGCAGACAACTCTGACGAATACTACATAGCAAGTGAATAAGTGGTATGTGTGTGTATTTTTACATTCTATATGACTGTTTGGTAATTAAGGCTAGTTTCATTGCAATATTTTGCTAGTTTCAACTGATAATATGCTAGTTTCAGGCCACATAAAAGCAAGTTTCATGATCATTTCTGAAATCTAAAAAGCCCTTTCCTTACATTTACAATTTCCCACAGCGCAACTTTGTCGAGAGAATCATAAAGACAAGAATGGACAATCCGGTTGGTGATGAAGATGCTGACAGCTACTACGAGAGATTCAGAGGTGTTTCATTCACATCCGAGGACCATGATGATTGCCCCCAACAAGTAGGAGTCGAATGCGGTATAATGATCCTCAAGATCATCGACGCCAGAGTGAATGGCAATGAGGTCTGGAGCATAAAATCAACAGGTTCTGAAGATCATTTCTTCTCGTTCGAAGAATGTTGTCGGTACAGAGCACAAATCATCAGGACGTTCCTCTGTGAAGGAAAAAGGTACGATCTCAGCCAGGAGACATTGGATGAAGAAGCGCGGTGAAAAAGTGCTGCTATGGGGTGTTTAGTTAGCTTAACCAGTGTCGTAGCTGTGTAGTATGTTGAATCACGTATAAACAATTATTAGTTCGTAGGGTATCACGTTAATTGCTAGTATGTGTGTGATGTACTCTGGTTTGTTTGTTGAACATCAGGTGTTTGCTTGCAAAGTAGAACTAGTTTCTCTAAATGTATTGCAACTTTCAGATGCTCAATAATGCTAGTTTCACAACTAAAAAAGCTAGTTTCAGATAGTTGCAAGTGACATGAACCCTTCACCCCAAAATGAGCTAGTTTCGGCTGCTCATAATGCTAGTTTCACAACTAAAAAGCTAGTTTCAGCTAGTTTCAGATAGCTGCAAGTGACATGAACCCTTCACCCCAAAATGAGCTAGTTTCAAAACTAAAAATGCTAGTTTCAAAGGATCATAAACCCCTAAAAAATGCTATTTCAAAGGATCATAAGACCCTAGTTTCAGGATTGTATAACATAACACAGATCAAAACACAAAAAAAATGAATGAAAGTAATTGTCTCATAAAGATACGATCCGATAAAACAGAGTAATAAAAAGGTCTGAGGTAATAAATGATCAAACATACAGATCATCAAAACACATAACCAAAAAAGAGTCAAAAAATCTCTAGTTTCATAACGAAGAACAACAAGACAGGAAAAAGAACTCCTTCAAGAAATAGGAGCAGTGCATGTCTTCCTATTGTGCCCACTACGACCACAACGTCCACATCGCTTCGTTTGCACCACCTCACCCCTAGACCTGATACGTTTACTCTTCGGGCACCCACGAGGCCTCTTGGTAATCGGTGGATTGATACCTTTGGGTGGAACCTCCATGCATATCTGGTGCTTCAACATGGACGACACATGGAAGATGGGGAACGAATACGATGTCCTGTATGAAGTAACATGGAAATACGTGTCAATGAAATCATCCATCCTGATCCTCAACCTCTTCATCGCAGCAACAGCGTGTGCACAAGGGAAACCATTAACTGTCCACCACCTGCATCAAGAAAAACATTAGTTTCAGCCACTAAATTCAACACAATAAAACACTAGTTTCAGGGGGACATCATTAAACTAGTTTCAGGTGCTAAAATGCTAGTTTCAGGACCTCATTCAACAAAAAAAAAAAACCTAGTTTCAGAGCTAGTTTCATTCCAGAAATGAATAAGAAATACAAACCTGCAAGAGCAAGTACGTTCATCAAGATTGACTGTGACGCTGGGATTAGAATACACACTCACAACATTAACATTCGATGTCACAGTCAACCAGTGCTGACTCTCACTCACCATATCCCTGAACTTCTTATCCCTTTCGGGACATAGAACACCATTCCAGTTTAGAGACTGATTCCTCCTCTTCTAAAAAAGAACCATGACCTTCTCACGTATAAATTCAATCAGATGCTTCACAGGGAGACCACGGCTTGCATCGATCCACGAATTGAAAGACTCAGCTACATTCGAAAACATCTCGCCATAGCGAACCGGAGGAGATAATGCATTTGTCCAATGATCAAGTGGGACACTATCAATGAAACTAACAAGAGCATGTGACCCTTCCTCACGCCACATATCCAGCTTCTCTTGCAACAGATCATCACTCACAGCATAAGCACACTCACTCAGGCGGAACACAAATGTCTCCCTCAAACTACGCTCTATGCGACACTTCCCAAAAGAATCTCTCAAATTTCTCTTCAGGTGCTCAAGACAGTAAAAGTGGTGAGCTCTCTCACCAAAAACGGTTGGGATACCCTGGATTAGCCCGGGTGCACGGTCAGATATCATCGCAATCACCCTATTCTCTCTCAAAACCTGATTCAGGTTCTCCAAAAACCACAACCAGTTTTCATTGTTTTCTGCATCGAAAATTGCAAAGGCAAACGGGAATATACCTGATAAAAAACACAAAAATAAACTGGTTTCAGGGATATTAATGCTAGTTTCAGGTCACACAATACTAGTTTCAGGGACATCAAAGCTAGTTTCAGATACCAAAATGCTAGTTTCAAGACCAGAATGCTAGTTTCAAAGCTAGTTTCAGATACCAAAATGCTAGTTTCAAGACCAGAATGCTAGTTTCAAAGCTAGTTTCAGATACCAAAATGCTAGTTTCAAGACTAGAATGCTAGTTTCAAAGACCAAAATGCTAGTTTCAAGACCAAAATGCTAGTAAAGTGCTAGTTTCAGCTCACACAAAAAAGCTAGTTTCAGAGCGCAAAGAGAATTAAAAGAAAGGCATACCATCATTTGCGTCTTTCCCGGTAGCAGCTAACAAACACCCTTTAAATCTAGACCTCATATGAGCACCATCAAGAAAGAGAATAGGACGGTAGTGGTCGAATCCCTCCATACAGCCAGCAAAGCATATGAACAACCTCTTGAAACGGTTATCGGACTCACTCACATCGAGAGCAACATAAGTACCAGGATTCGTGCGCTTCAGAGCCTCCAAGTACCACTCAAGCTCATTGAATGACAGATGGTAGTCTCCAAAAACATCAGTTCGAACCTTCTCCAATGCCCTATAAGCCTTGCTATACGAAACCTCTAGCTTGTATAAATCCAAGAAGAATTTCTTTATCTCATTGCCACCAGTAGCAGAGGTGATAGTCATTGAATCCCTGATCAAATCCGACATAAGTGTAGTAGCTAACAGATCACCTTTATCGAGAAGAGGCGAAAGCACACATGTATGTTCATTCACCAAATCCTTAATGTAAAACCAGCCATTAGCAATATAAAGCAATCCGCAAACCATCCATTGACACCCATCAACAGCATGTTTGCTACAAATAGCTCTAAGTTTCTGCGGATTATTCTTCACAATCTTAAGCCTGAAACCAAGTGCAATCGAAAACTTAGCAAGAGCAATCCTAAACGCCTTCACACCTCCAGGAAACGACTTCCCAACCTCCCTAATTTCCCTATGCCACCCTTGAGACAATAACACATTCTCCCTAGCCTGTGGCACACCTCCATAAATAGCAACATCATTGACATTATTATTAAAAGGAACATCAGTTGAAACCAGCGCAGCATGACCTGAAACTAGTGGATCCTCAATAGTTTCAGCCACAATCACCTCAGAAGCAAACCTGCTAGGACCTGCACAAACAACCTTACCAACCGTAGAACATGAACCCCTAGTTTCAAGCCTAGTTTCAGACCCACTAGGCCTACTACCACTAGTTCCAGATCCACCAGCCCTAGTTTCACGCCTAGTTTCAGCCAACGCAATACCACCACACCTAGTTAAAGCAACACCAGAGCTAGTTTCAGACCTCCCAATACTAGTTTCAAACACAGCAATCCTACTTCCCCTATTCTCATCCATGCCAGCACTAGTTTCAACCACACCACAACTAGTTTCAACCAATTTATCACTAGTTTCAAACATCTCAGTCCTAGTTTCAACCAGAGAAAGAATAGTATCCCTAGTTTCAAGCAGATCAGGCTTAGTATCAACACCAAAGCTAGTTTCACCCACTGAAACCCTAATTTCAGACAACACAGATCTATTGTCCTCACCATCAATGCTCAATCTAGCTCGTTTCACAGGTTTTTCAACGCAATCATCAGCCAACCCAACCAAAACATCCATATTGACAAATTTCATGCCATTGGCAGAACAGAGCATAATCATAGCTTTCAAATCGTCATCACTGAAAATAATATATCGATTCTCACCGATCCAATACTGGAACTGAGTCGAATCCAAATCATTCAGATTAAACTTAGACACCGCAACATCAAGCAATTCAGAAAACGAAATTTCACTCCTCACCATCCACGCATAACACAACCCGTTCGATTTCAACGAAATCAACAAATCCATAGCAAACAACACGAAGAACGCAGTCGATTCACGATTTCAAACGAAAAAAAGGAAAAAATCCGTACGAAAATGGAACGAAATCTGGTTTCGAGCTGAGAGAGCAATAAATGAGATTGAAATACGTTTTTATTTGCCGGCTTGCAGAGGAAGAAAGGGGCAGGGGTACAATTGGAAAGAATGAACGAAAATTAGGGCCAAATAAATTAGAATGACCTTATTTGTAACTAGTTATTTAAACTAACTTTTTTAGCAATTAGGTATCCTCAGGTGGTTGGTTTATGTAATTTTCTAAAGTTTTTTATTTCGAATCTTATATTATATCGAAAAAGTAATATTTGAGTTTATTTTATAAAAGTAAAAATTGTATATTTTCATAATATCAAAATAATTTTTCCATTATGAACTAAGATCAATTTGAAGTCAAACGGATATTAAAAAAGTCAACAAAACAAATGAGAAGCATGGGGCGGGACGTAAGTAATTCGCAAGCTCCCTTGGCACCCTAAGTTCCTACCTTAGCTATTAATTAAATTTGGTTCTTTTCCGGCATGCCGCGCGGAGAAGGAGTTGCCATAATTGTTTCTCTTAACTTGATTTCTCAACTTGTTGGGTGGATCCAGATATGCCCTTCACCATAACATCTACTACACCGGTTTCCAAGTGGATCTGGATTGGTCTCTTATTTTTTATCTTTACTTTACTTCAGGGGTGGCCCCACGTTCGTGCAAGGGTAGCAACTAGTCCCCTCATTTTGTGTGAAATGTCTATAATACCCCTTATAAAAAATTATGTAATGGAAATATATATTATGTGCAAGTAAAACCAAGAAAATGCGAGTTATAGTGTGAGTGGTCAAGTGCTCTATCTTAACATGCTTTTACGTTAGTTGGTTTCGTGTTCGACTCCCATGACCTAAGTTCGTTTGATTTTTATTTACGTCTAACATATTTTAGGACAATGATACTACACAATTATATATTTCACATTTTTCCTATATCAATATATTATTTTACTTTATACTATGTAATCATCATGTTTTATTGGGCCCATTACATATAGTCCCGAGTTAGATTTTGATTTTTTTTTTAAACGGCGAAATACGACTTTTATTAAACGGTCCCAAGGCACGTAGGAATACAAGCATAAACAACCAATATAAAGTTTGCTTATAACCCAAACCTCAGCCAAACAAAACCGAACCATAACAGAATTACATGAAACCTTTCCAAACCGAGATTACCAACCCTGTGTTTTTTGAAACGTGCAAATGTGTACCTTGTGTTTTTTAAATTGCATGGATGTACCTTGTGATATCTAAAACTATGCACACTTGCTCCAAACTTGGGTAGTGCATCTCACTCTCCCATTATGCAAGTAGGATTATATTTTTATACAACAATTTGTTAAAAATATTTATAAAAATTATAAATAAAATATTATCTTAATTACAACATCTATTACAAATTATAAAGTACTAATGAAAAATATTAAATTATAGTGTAAATTATAAAAATATCATAAATTCATATATGAAATGTATTAAAGAATATGCAATATAAATATGCCCAAAATTTAAGAACTTTTTTTCTAAGGAAAATATGCATATGCCCGACTTATTTAAATTTGACTACTATATAAACATTAAAAAATTATTTAAAAAGTAGATGAAGTTATGCAAAAAAAAATTATTTAGTGTCTATATGTAATTTATATTTATTTGTAGTAACTCTTTAAGTTTGCAATAGTTTTACGACAAGATACACACACTTATTTGAAATAAATTTTGTAAAATATTTTGTATATTTATATTATTATCAATGTTTTTTTAGTACCTTTTGTAATTTTACAATTTTTTGTAAATTTATAATATTTTTTTATTATTCTTTTATAATTTGTAATAATTTTTTAATAATTAAAAGTTATAGTTTCATAATTTTCTTTGATTTTTATAAATGTTTAAAAGATTTTATATAAAAATATATAATTCTACTTTGCATATATATATTGAATATTGGGCGTGTGAGATGCAATCTTCAAGTTTGGAGCAAGTGTGCTTGTTTTAGATAACACAAGGTACATCCATGCAATTTATAAAGCACAAGGTACACATTTGCACATTTCAAAGAACACATGGTACATCTGAAAGTATATATGTCCTAGAGACAACCAACATTAAGGACGATATGTACTTAATTTACCACATTCAACTTATTGGTATTTATTTATGTTACAGTATTTAAGCATACATAAATACAATTGACATTACATTTACTGAATAGATTATTTGGTTGTTTGAATTATTCTGTAAGATGCTTTCAAGGACTAAAGATAATCACCAAGTTAGTGGGAGCTTGCGTGTCAGAACTTAAGTCCTAAAATTAGCCACTAGTTGATGGTCATTGAGATATGGGATATCAATGATGCGATAGAGAATAGCATGTGTTGCATCAGATCCTTCGAGGATGTAGTAGTTCTCAATGTTGCGAATAGCTTGGTTATTCATGATGGACACATGGACACTTTGGGGAGTGTTGGCATACCCAGCCGAGAAACCATTTGGTAAATTCTATTTAAGTGTCTATGGGAATATCGGACTGTAGGGTGATGTAATAGTCCTCAGACTTGAGGTCAATACTACATCATATGTGAAATAATATACTTTGACCATGCACAACGCTTGTAATCTTAAAGTAGGGTAGATACGGCATGTGTTGGGTATATTATTAGGAAGCATATGATGTGAGTGATTGGACCAGGATCAGGATTCATTCCTCCTAATAGATTCAAGGAGAGAATACTCTACATCTCATATTTAGTGCGATCGTTAGTCAGTGGCCACTGCAAATATATATGTCAAAATGGTGTTTGGACATAATCATCTAGATCGACTAAGAAGATTGAGAGGCAATGGATGAGTTATTGGAATAGACACTAATCCATATTCTAGACTCATTCGAGTATTCGAGAATGAAAGGACCGTATCATCGAAGTACTCTACATCACATGCAGTTTGTATCTTCTCAACAAACGTTTCTTACATATTAGTATTGTCTAGTGACGATTGTCTAGGAATATTCACCGAGACCTTGATTTGATCATTGTCTGATATGTGAGGGCCTATGGGTCATATACAACTAGGTGATGATTCTCCCGATTAAGCATTAGGGTAAATTAAATGTCAATTGGATTGATAACATTTGATTTACTATTATCAAGGACATTTCATTTGATGGAAATCATTAATTAAGTTAAAATTAGATTTATAATTTAATTCATATATTAAATAAATATCAATTGGATTGGTAAATATTTAATTTTATATTATTGAGAATGATTCTATTTGATAGTAACAACTAATTAATTAAGTTGAATTGGATTCAATGGATTAATTTATACTTTTAGAAAGTAAATTAATTAAATTAGATTTAATTAATAAAGGGAAAATTACATCTACCTACCTTGTTACGATCTCGAAATACAAAATTGCCCTCGTTAGTTCAACAATTACATTTAGCCCATTTGCCTGGAAAAACTTTGACCTAAGCGTTATTCAATTTTCAAAACTCCGGCCAAACACGGCCTTAGTGCGAAAATAGGGATTTATTACTTTTTTAAAAAAATATTATTTTTCCTTTTCTTTTAATCCTTTTCTTTTATCTTTTTCTTTTATTTTCTTTATTCTTCATCATCTTCTTCTTAAGCTGTTATACTACATATCTGTTGTGATCTTCGGGAAGATGACTATTTGAGGCAAATTTTATTACTTTCTCTGTTTTGTGAGAATTGCATTTAGAAAAGGAAGGGTAAATTAATAAGAAACACAACTTCGACCAAAACTCCGACCAAGAGCTTCGGGTTGAACTTCGGAAGATCGCCACAACTTCGTTTCTCGACGAAATTGAGTGATTCTTGCACCGTTGGATTCGTGGCGACGTCCTCTTCGAAATGCATACCACCTTGCCTCGAACCATCTCCTGTTTGCTGATCCGCCATTAACGACTTCAAGGTATTCGAAAGCTTCGTGGGACTTCGTTTTTCAACCAAATTGAACGATTCTTGCGGCGTTGAATCCGTCTTGGACTCCCCAATCATATTAGAACAACATTTCAGCAAATTAGATATAAAATTCGATCAGATGCTGCAAAAGCTCCGGCGAGATTTTTTATTAATTATTTTTTATTTTTTATTTTTGTGGTTGTTTTAAAATAAAATCTTGATTGGGGCTTCTTTTACAATAATTATTAATTCATTTTAAAATTTATATAATTTATGTGGGTTAATTTGAAATATTTTAGAGTTAATTTTGTAAAATAAAATATTTTAGAGGCAAATGTGTAAAAAATGAAAATTTAAGGTGTTTGGAACTCCACAAAATCAGAGATTCTGGTGAGGGTAAAATCGTAACTTCCAGCTCTTAGTTCGTCAAAAGTCAAGTTCGTGGGGTTAGATGTAATTGTTTTTGTCGAACATGGAGCTACATGTGATTGTTAAACTAGGAGGGATAGATCTGTAATAAAAAAAACTAAGAAGGGGTGTAGATGTAAATTGCCCATTAATAAAAGAAGAAAAGAATAATTAGATTAAATTAAATTTAATTAATTAAAGTTACAATGTGCATTTGAACCAATTAAGAATGAGGTTCAAGTGTTAAAAACCCAAAAGAAAAAGATTGTTAGTGATGGGCTTCGAACCGTGACCTCCTGAAAAATAGCCTGCACACATACCAACTAGGCCAGGCCCATGCAAAATATCTAACCAGCGTTTTATCTATCTGTTGTTGCGGCTATAGTATTAGTTTTTGTGGAATGATGAAACGTGTTGTTGTTGTTGTGTGGCTAAGAGCTTTCTTAATCTGTTGGGTTTCTTCTGTTGGGAATTTTAGTTAAAACGAATGCGCTTGCAATTCGTTCGTTGTATTGGTCTAAGGGCGTCCAACACGGTTTCGTAATCGTGTGTGTCACTAGAACGTGTTAAATCACTAAAATCCCCTTGAGGTGAAAGGGTGATTAATGCAATAAGTGGATAGATCAATACTTGAATTAATTAAGGCATTTATACACACATGGATGAAAGTTCCATTGTGTTAAAATTCATGAGAAAATTAAAGAGGTATGTAATATGCAACCAAAATTGTATATGGCATAGTTGGAGATGAAAATAAGGCCCAAAAAGCCCAAAAATAAAGTTTGGGGGGTGTTGGGGTTCAAACACAAAACCTCTTGGACAGCCTGCTTGAACTCATGCCATTTGAACCAACATGTCTATTGGTGAAATGTTGCATGCTACTAAAACCTATTCAGATTCAAAGCTGGCGAAAAGTTGTGCCTTTTGGTGATTGGTTGTGTTTTCAAAGTATATGACTTTTAATGAATAGTTGTGTAACTATTAATTAAAACCTTTCTGAAGGGTCTTGAACACTTTTAATGATGCCTCTTGAGAAGTATAAATAGAGAAGGAGATTCATTTCTCCAACACACTTGAAAACTCCATCTCCTTCTCTCTTCTTCTCTTCTTTCTCTCTTGCATTCTTCATACTCAAAGTAAGTTCGATAGATTCGGCTATTGGAGTGCTCCTTAGACGTCTTAAGAGTAGTTTTATCCTGGGAGACTATTGCCATAATTCCGTAAGCCGACGAGCGGGGAAATCTTGTCTTAAGGAGAGATAGTCAAACTATTGACTCTACTCGCCTTGTTTCACTCTATGTTGTTCAAACACTTTGCTCCAGAAAATAAAGCCTCACGCTTACAACATCTTCTACACGGTTGTATTCGTTCTAACTCTTTTCTTTTCTTCTTTGATCAATTCTCATTTTATTATGATCTTTGAGATTTCTTATTTTGCTTAATGTAGATTTTGAATATGGATTTCCTATCATCCATGGAGAATTCATCAACGAAGAATTGAACTACGTTTGACTTGATCCTGAGGGTACGTAGGCAGCTTAGAATTGTTCTGAGTTCAGTCAGATTCTTTAGAAGATCATCAATTGTTCTTGAAGAACAAATTCATGATTAGATCAATGGTTAATGGAAGCTGGGTAATGGGTAAGTCATTTATATGGAGCATGTTAAATAATCATTCAGTCAACGATCCATGTAGGAAAATTTTCGAATTCCGCTGCGTTAACCTTAGAGGTAATTTCCTACAAATACTAACAACATCTATGCATTTTCCCCCATTTTTAATTCCAAAAATATATGATAATTTTAATTACATCCAACTCCACCAATTTGAGTTTAGGAGAATTAATTTGTGAAAATGACTTTTTTTTCCCCTGTGAGAATATCTGATTATTCTGTGTTCCAAACAACTTCAACTTCTATTTATTATACACTTTTATATTTTACGAAATTGGCACAAAATATTTTAAAATTAAGTTACATAACTTCTCAAAATTTCAAATGGGACTTAAAAACTTATTGTAAATAAAACTCCAACAACATTAATAATCCAAATATTATTTTTTTTTTTTTTTTTTTTTGAGTGTGTGTGTGTTACCTTCCTCTTCTTCAAAAGTCATGTACCGGAGTCCACCGTAGCATGCTCTAGTCGGAGCATCTTCTCCAACTGAAGCTTGCAGACTCCAGTCAGATCTGCAAGCCCCCGTCACCGGATTTCGGTGACCAGGATCTAGTGAGGAAATTTGAACCAGAAGGGAATAAAAAAGAAAATGAAAAAGAAAACGAAAATTGCCTAAGGCCGCGTTTGGTTGGAGGAGAGAGATTAAGGCCGAGAAATTTGGTGAGAGGAAGTGACAGAAAATGGAGTTAGATGTAATTAAAAATTAGACGGTTACTCAGATGAAAAATTAGATGGTCCCAATATTCCGCCATAAAAGATGATGACACAATTTATTATATTTATTACGTATTTTTATATTTTGGTTATTTTGCACTTTTTCAAAAATTTTGGTATATATGGCAGAAAAGAGACGAAAACGGAGATTTGTAAAGCAAAATAGCAAAGATTGAAATGACAGCATAGACTAGGTGTGATTTACACCTCCAATGTGTGAAAACCTTCTCTCCGCCATTTTCGAACCTATTTTTTCCCTTTTCATCTTCGATCTGATCATGTCAAGAAGGATAAGAGAGCAACGGAATCCACAATGTGCAGGCAGTGTAATGAGATTGCGACAGATTTGGCAAAGTTTCAGAGTATCTAACGGAACGCAATGACTTTCTACAAAAAGACTTTATGACTCCTTCTAGTCATGCCAACTACTAGACCTGTCTCTTGGTCATTCCTCATTTGGAACAAGTTTGTTGCTCCCTATCATGATAATTTCTACACCTGGTTAGCTTGCTTAAACCAGTTTCCAAAAACATAAAGATTGTGTGAATGGGAGTTGCTTGAGAATGATATGTATCCAATGTGCAACAATGAGCTTGAGACCATATCCTTTGTTCTTGCCTTGTTACCCAATAGATTTTGGAAATTGTTGCATTTATATGGCTTGTTATTGTTCTATTCTTTCAGCCATTAATAGCCCATAAAGTTTTTGAGAGATTACGAGGGAAGCAAATGCTAGAATCTAGTCCTTTATCGAGATGGATAATTGGTTGTGGCCCTGGATCGTCGCCAAAAAGAGAGCTAGTATATAAAAGTCAAACATTGAAGAAAGGAGGATGAAGCAAACCAAAAATAAGTGCACTTGGACGGGATTGTGAGCAAAACCCCAACCAAAGTCCAAGAAATAAGCCCAAATCAAAACCAGTCGAAGAAGTCAAGAAAAGTCTGTTGGCAATCGCCATAAAGATATCCAGCGATCGCCCAGATTTCACCAACTTAGAGTCAGACGATATCACCACACAATTCATGTCGATCGCCTCCAAATGAAATTCTTATTCTTGATAGGAATCTGAATAGGAGCGATTTTAGCACTATATAAAGGGGTCTTTCTCATTATCATATATCACTCATACCATTCACCTCACAACCTTCAACCCTCTAACCCAAACCAATCTCTTGGAGTATCAACTCCCACGGAGAAAAACTCCTCCACCTCCAAAGAGAGCTAGCCTATCAACATCCCAAATCACCGAATTACTAACAAGCCTCTTGATGAGATCCAATGACCAACTAGGTCAATTTCTTGGAGATATTGGCACTTCTGTACCTCTGCACCCTCGGACTACTAAGTCTCAGAAAAGGACACACGGAGAATCGTCACTAAACTAGGGGTCATGGCCTAAATGGTATGTTCTCCGAGGCACTTAGAAACCGGAGACTACGGATAGTCACATTCATCCGACGTTCAATATCCAAGGTTCAACATCAGAGAATAAAGGACCACAATATGCGTGCTCGGATGTGTTGAAAATGACTAGATGTTAACATAAGTGGATAATAAAAAACCTAGTTATCTGATATGGGCTTGTGTTGAGCCAAGCACATATCTATCAAGATCAAGTCTACCAACCACCAGCTGTAAGGACACTAGGCAATTTATCATTGAGCAGGCCATGTGATATCTCTAGTGGTCCCAAGGAAGAGAGGCAGGTCTGAAATCATTGGGAGATCCTCCAACAATATCACTCTACAGGTACAACCTTAGGTCTTCTTGGTGGGAAGAACCCTAAAGGCAACAACAACAAAACTTCTTGGTAGGAAGAACCTTTGATGGAAATATATCATATCCTCTCATGTATTTGTTATATGCTTACACAACCACCATTATTCTATAACAAGGAAGGCCTTACAACCTCCTTCGAGTAAAGTCTCTAACCTCCGATTTGACCTCAAGGCAAACGGACAGACACACACACACACCCTCCCCCGCCAGGGTAGATATGGAGGCTGACTGAAATAAAGAGAGGAAGCTTATCCGATTGAAAGTGAAGGTTCCGAGCCTTAGTCTGAGTAGCCCAGTAGCCAAGAAGACCTCTCCGGACCTCCTGCCCAGCGGATTGGTGGCAATTCCCATTGTCTCCAGTTCGCATTAATTCTCCATGGAAAATCAGATCCTATCATGCCAACCATTTTCATATATTATACAGTGTAATATTGAAGTTACGTAAAATATTATTTTATTCTAAACATTTAAAAGCAAATTTCAAGTTTCAGTAGTTATTAAAAATTATTTACAAAGTTATTCTTCTAGATTTCATTAACAAAATTGGCATATAAGTAATTATCGTAAAATTCCTTACAAAAATTATTGTTTCTAGTCTAGATTTTGAAGAGAAAAATTAATGTATCAGTAACTATCATAAATTTCGTACATAATATACTGTTCCCAGTTTGGCCTTTGGAATCAAAATTAGCGTATAAGTAATTATTGTAGATTCCTTACATAAACTATTGTTTCGAGTCCAAAATTAACTTTTAAAATCAAAAATTGTTCTTTCAATAATTATTGTAGATAACTTACCTAAAATATTTTCCGGGTCTAGAGCTTTCAAAGAAAAGTTGGAGTATCTGTAAGTATCGTAAAATTCAAATTTACCACAACGTCTACCTGCAGAAACTACTTTTGGCAATGCATTTAATGGGTTGTTGGTTCTCGGATACCGTGCCAGGCTGTCTTTTGGCATGAATGATTTTATGCCCTTTACCATTTACATAAAAATATTATTCAAATCGTAAAATAAATTGGGAATAAATTTATATATTACTAATATTTTTTAAATGATTAAAAATATTTAAAAACACTTGATTCATTTGAAAAATGCCACATCATCAGTTGAGTTTTGTTCGGATTTGCGTAGTTTAAATATATACTAAAAGTAAGGTTACTTAAGTTTTGTTCAGTTCAAATCGGTTTGGTTCAGATTTTTTCAAACGAATCAAACAAGTCCTTATTCGTAAGAGCTCCAAAATTAAATGTGACTACTTTGGAGTTTAGAGCAACATTAGGATGTGTGAGCCAATGTAAAGTTTCGTGGTGAGTGCACTTGTGAGAAGAAAGTGTGTCGAGAAAGACATGTGTTGCTTTATGAAGTTATCATATCATAGGAGAGCAATCTAAGCAATCCATGGGTAACATTAGCGGTGACCATGTGGGTGAACCTACCATAGGCTAGTGGTTTTAATTATAAATCGCAAAGGGTGTGTTAGGTTACAAAATGCGGCTGATTGGCGGTATATACGATGGAAACTTAATATTTAAGTTCGACAATAAACTTTATAGTTTTAGAGATCAAACTCTAACAAACGATGTACAAATAGCGAAATTTGAAATATAACCAACCGATACAATATTCATTACTTGTACATGTCTGAAATAAGTTGGAGACAAGAGTGAGTTATTAATACAAAGAGTTGAATTGCAAAGAAGAGTTAAACGCAAAGAGAATATGAGAAAATGTGAGATTGGGGAAGGGAAGTGACAACAAAGTGTGAAAATGTAAAACCTAGCGGAACTACCTAACAAAAGGGTTAAGGAAAATTTCAAGGTCACTGAGTATAGGTAGTACTTCGCTGAGCAAGCTGAGGAATAACTAAGGCGGAACATTAGAATGTGTATCTAATGTTGTAGATAGGATATATGTGAAGAGATCTCAGTTATCTATGTAAGAGACTTTAAGATCCCTGGTAAGGGTAGTGAATTAGTGAATGATTACACCCACGTTCAGATACCACTATAAATGGCTCTATGTTATTTACCATCTGCACTTTACTTTCTATACTTTACTTTCTGTATGTTATACATAGATATCTGAATGCATGCACTTAATTACCTTTTATGTCTTCCGCGCTCTGACCAAAATATAAGTATCACATATCTCATAAACAAATCTAGACATCACAAATCTGAAAAGATTGTTAAAAGAATATTCACCCCCCTCCCCCCCCCCCCCCCCCCCCCCCCCGCCCACATTCTTTTAACCTTGTTGTCTTAGGGGTCCAACAATCTCTAGCCGACAAGGGTTGGGGCGTTGTAGCAACACTGTGTATGTTCATTCTCTCAATGTAGGTTCTACGCTGCAACGATAAAGTGGCTAAGTTGTTTAAGAAGTCGTTCACATAAAGACTTTAATTTATTCAATTTAAAAATCACAACTTTCAATTCAAATTTTTTTAGTTAGAATTTATACCGACTGAAGTAAATTCAGTTCAATTCGATTGAAAGTTTTTAAATTGAATCAAATAGAGCCTAAAACCTATACCCATGCATCAGTTTTCCATTCAAAAAATTATTATCATCAGATTTTGAATCTTAACAAAAATGTTTGTTTATATTGGTTTTCCATTCAAAAAATTATTATCAACAGATTTTGAATCTTAACAAAAATGTTTATTTATTTATTAACTTTGGACACTGTTTTTCATATATTGTATACTGTAATATTGAACTTACGTAAAATATTGTTCCTATTCTAGACTTTTTAAAACAAAATTGATCTGCTAGTAATTATTGAAAATTCCTTACAAATATTGTTCTAGATTTCTACAAGTAAAATTGGTGTATAAGTAATTATAGGAAATTTCTTACATAAAATACTATTCCTAGTCCAAATTTATAAAGGCAAAATCGACATATCAGTAATTAGCGTAAATGCCTTACATAACACATTATTCCCAGTCTAGACTTTTAAAAGAAAAATTGGTCTATCTATACTTATATCGTAAATTCCTTACATAAAACATTGTTCCCGGTCTAGATTTTCAAAAGCAAAACTGGAGTATAAGGAATTATCGTAAATTGCCTACATAAACTGTCCTGGTGCAGATTTTTCAAAGCAAAATTGGAGCATCAGTAAGCATCGTAAATTCCAAATATATGCCACAACGTCTACCTACAGAAACTGCTTTTGGCAATATTTTTAATGGGGGGCAGTTGGTACTCGAATACTGTGCCAATCTGTCTTTTGGCGTGAATGCTTTTTTTTTTCTTTTTTTTTTTTCTCATTTCATAAAAATATTATTCGAATCATAAAAATTTTGGAAAAAACTTCATATATATTGTGCCAGTTTTTCTTTTGGCGTGAATACTTTTCTGTTTTATCATTTCATAAAAATATATTATTCGAATCGTAAATTTTTTGGGAATAAGTTTATACATACTCTGCGAGTCCGTCTTTTGGCGTGAATGCTTTACTATTTTGTTTTTCATTTCATATTATTCGAATCGTAAATTTTTGGGAATAAGTTTATATATATAATGTTCGAGTCCGTCTTTTGGCGTGAATGCTTTACTATATTTTCTTTTCATTTCATAAAATTATTATTCGAATCCTAAATTTTTTAGGAATAAGTTTACACATTACTATTTTATTTAAATCAAGAAAAAATATTTTATAAAAGAAAAAACTCTAAGATTATAACTATAGTATTATTATATTAGAAAATACAAAATGTGAAATTTGAAGGGCAAGTCACAAAAAATTGAAACGTTAAAGAGCAAAGAACAAACAAACCCACACCGAGAGAGAGTGAGAGATGAAAAGACGAAACTACCCTCGGGTCTTTGTATATATAAAATGGCAGAGTCGTCCCCTTCCCGGCGAATTCTTCAGAGCTCTTCTCTTCTCCTCTCCTCCATCACCAAAAAAATTCACAGACCAAAAATTCTCTCTTTCTTTCCCCTTTCTCTCTCTGTATCTGATTCATTATACCCAAATAAAACCAGCAGCCATCAACTGTTCCATTGATTGATTCGGTTCAGTAACAACAACAACCAACAATGGGGACCGAGAGATTGAAGCCGCTTCACAATTTCACCATGCCCTGCGATTTGCGGTGGGGCAACCAGCGTCATCTCCGCTGCATGAAGATCAACAACACCACCCCGACCCCCGCCGCCGCCAACAACCACCGCGCCGCCGCCGGAAGCTCCGATCACCGTCGCAAGGACAAGAAGAAGCAGTTTCAGAACGGATCCGATGACGGGATTGCTGCCGTCAGAGAGAAGGTCATGTTCGATCTCCAGACTGCCGCTGACAAGATGAAGGAATCGATTTTCAAGGACTCCGCCGCCGGCGGTTCTGGGGTGGAGGAAGCGGAGAGGCCGTGGAACTTGAGGACTCGGAGAGCTGGCTTTAAGAGTGGGAATGTGCGGAATTCTGGTGGTGAAGGGCTGAGACTATTGGATGTGGGGGTGGGGAAGAACAAGAACAACATTAGTCCTTCTCCTCCTCCTCCGATGATGATGATGATGATGAACAAGGAGAAGTCTCCAATGGCTGCTGCTGGTGCTGGTGTGGAGAGGCCTAAATTCTCATTGGCCTTGTCCAAGAAGGAGATCGAAGAGGATTTCGCCGCCCTTGGCCTCCGCCTGCCCCGCCGCCCCAAGAAGAGGCCTAGAGCTGTTCAGAGGCAGCTTGATGTAAGTCTTTCAGCCCCTTTTTCAATTTTTTGTTTTTTTTTAGAAAAAATTTAAAGAAATTGGAAATTGAATTGTTTGTTTGTTGGTACTGTTTTATTGAATCTTGCAGAACTTGTTTCCTGGTGTATATATGGGTGAAGTTACTGCAGATATGTACAAAGTCCAGGAACCTGCTCCTTGAGCCCATCATCAATACAATCAACTAAAGGTAACAACTTTTTTTTATTTATTTATTTACAAAATGTCATAGTTTATTCATTTGGGTTATATCTGGTTTTGCAGTTTGGATGGGTGTGATTTAGCTTAAAGAAGGTGGAACAAGAATAGAGGAAGAGGAGGAGGATGGTAGTTCAGATCAGATAATACAAATGTGCATAATTCTGGTTCAGCAGAATAATGTGTTGTTTTAAGTCGTGGTAGTAGAGGAAAGATTAAGGACTGGTGGTTGTTTTGGTTTCGTTTGTATTTTTCGTTTATGTTTTTTTTTTCGGATCGGTTGTTTAGTTTGAAGTTGGAACTCTGGGTTGCTGTGGTATAATACAAGTTATGTTTCCGTTGAATGTAGCAGCGTTGGTTCCTGCTTGTTATGGTTGTTATGGTATACAAGTTCTGTTTCGGTTCCTGCTGGTTGTTATGGTTATTGTGTTTCATGTTTGGAAAAATGTGTTTCTTGGCTGGTTGATGTGTTCTGTTTATGTCTGACTGTCTGCGTTTGCCAATTGCCATGCATAAGATAACATGCATCTTCTTCGGTATAATGCTGAAGATAACTACGGTTTATGTGTCTCTTGCCATATATACACGCACACACACATACAAGTCTGAGAAATGTGTTTGTGGGCAATGGCGGCGAAGATGATTTACTGCAGTGTTTGAGTTTCTTGCCATGCATACATAGACGTTACTGAAATGCGTTTGTGGGTTAGAAATGTGTTCCTGTTGTACAAAACATGCGAGATTTTCAGAGTAGTTCTTATTTGGCATCTGTGTTTCATATATAGTCCGTTTTCGCTTTATGAAATTTCTACTTTTGATGCATAGCATAATGCCATGGTTATCTATGAAGCAACTTTATTAGAGGTATGCTCACTTGGTTTGTTTTGGGGCACTCTTAAATAGAGAGAGAGAGCGATGAGGCTGGAATCCTTATGGATGTCGAGTCGTCAATCTCATTAAACTTACGACTAAGTGTTGATATGGAGTTAGGATTAACATTTCTGTGTCTTCACTTGGTTTTAAATCTCTGCTTTTCACAGTGGAAGCTCATTCCTTTTTCAGCACTTAATACTTGTAGATAAAATGAAATGAGAACAGTTCAAATGCCTGTTTGCTTTGACTCTCTCTCTCTGCCTTATTAGTACTACTATTTGTTGTCCGCAAAAATTGGATGGTTTTTTTTTTTTTTCTTTTGTTTTCTTTAACCAAGGTTTGTGATCCTAGAAACATGCACTACCACTCATATCTTTTGGTGTTCAGTTAAGCTGAAGTCGGAAATTTAATCTGAAGCCCTTCCAATCTTTCATAAATCTCGGATAATTGTATCGTGATATTGTCTGTGTTTCCTATTTAAGCAAGGTGAGCAGAGCTTATGCGTCTCTTGTTCTGATTCTAGTTTCTGTATGCTTGGGCTACTGTTTTAGTCCAGAATGCCCAAAGCGTTCCATAATCTGGATCAAGAGCACGAAGTGGCCTTGGTGTCTTCTAAAGCTTAGGGTTCTGTCTGATATGATTCAGTTTCCTGGCACTGCATCTCCTCAATGAACCATGGTTATAGTAGTGTTTATGAGGATTTGATCTACTAGTAATGCAGTACATGTCAATATATATTTATATATAATAAAAGAATAAAAACTGGATTGGTGGTGGAGGATTAATCTTGGATGAAATTTTGGCAGTGGTGGATTTACAAGCACGTGTAGTTGATCCGGTGTTTTAGTCACTATGTTGTTACATGTATTTCTTTCACCAAATATAATTCATTTGCAAATACTAGGGTTTTCCTATGCTACAAGTACGATATGTATACGATATGTATCTCATGGTGATTACAGTATTGTACCATGTTTGTACTGTATATTATATAATATTGTACCGTATAACTTGACAATTGATGGTTTGGATCAATTTCGATCAGATGAAGTCTATAAATTATTTTGGAATGAGATGAGATCGGATCAATAATTGTGTGATCTTTGAATTTCGACTCTTAGTTGGATTTGAAATTTATTCGGATCATAAAATTTATTATCGATTTAAATCAGCTCTGTTCAAATTCTACCCAGTTCGGATCGATTTAATCCGGACTCCATTTTTGTTTGGATTCGGAAGTATCATTTACCTATCATATCATTTTATGAGTGAATATATGTTTACATATACTAATTTAGATCACTTTTTATAGTACAAACATATGCAACATGGGAGTCGTAGATTTATAATCCATCATCTATCTATCGTATCATTTATGAGGGAATATATTTTTACATATACTAATTTAAATCGAGTACTTCATTTTTAGTACAAATATATGCAACATGGGAGTCGTAGATTTATAATCCATCATCTATAGTAACTTTGCAAAAACAAAATTTAAAACTATGAATTAAAACAAATAAAAATACTTTTACAAAAAATTTCTCTGCATATTCATTCTTGGCAAAACGGATATGAAAGCGGCTGGTGGAGTAGTGTTCGGAGTTCTGTCCCTTCTACTCATTGTTTTTTCCTGGCATGGCTTACTCTGCCCATTTACATCAAACATTCAGCTCAAACTTAAGACTTGTTTACTTATGAATTCCTCCAAGAAACTTAACCATCTTGCTCAAATCAGCAAATGTGAGTTTGTAATGTAGTAGTTACTAGTTAGAATTTGAATATAGACCATGTATCTTTCATCAAAGATGTGGCTGCAACACAACCTCCCCAGCATTTGAATCATCTGCTCAAGATACTTCAGGTCAGAGGTATGATGCTTTTGCTCCTGTACTTTAACACACATTGTTTGAGATTCTTCTGTGTCAATAAGATCTTTTCTTTTAATTGCATTGAGTGATTCGGTTATGGTGTATTTATTACTCTGCCTGCAGGAGCTCTATTGACTGTGGAAATGAGAGCTTCTATCCGATCCGCCTCAATTCAGAGCATTAGCAATAATATCCAATGATAATTATTGTGAGTGTTGTCTAACCATGAATTTCAGTAGTTTCCTTCGAATCTGTTTAATTCTCTGGTTTATATATAGTGCTTTAATTTTTTGCATCAGGTGAAGAAGTGATATCCCGGAGCAAAGCAAGGGTTACTTCCTTTAGTTGTTCCCCTCTCCATAATAACACAGGTCTGGTTTGGTTTTGTGTTATATTTTTGCTTATAAGGTATTAAATACTTTAACCTTCAATCAGATTTGACCAATGACAGGTTCTGTGAATGCTTTACTTTTTTTTTTTTTTTTTTTTCATATAATCTTAATGGAAGAGGTGAAATTATGTATGTCCTAGAGACACCCATTTGTGGGATGATATGTACTTAGATCATAATCAGTTTGTTATTAACTATAATATATATAGTTAATTGGCTTCGCATCTTTGAATTATCTATTTGGTTGTTTTAAGATAATTCTATAAGATGTTCTCATGGACTATACGTTATCACCAAGTGTACGAGAACTTGTATGACAAAACGTAAGTCCTAAAATAGTTCCAATCGAGGTCATTGAGATTTGAGATATCAATGACGCACGTTAAAGATTGGCATGCGATCTACATCATATTCTTAGAGGAAAGTAATGACTCTCACAACTACGAATGACTTGGTCATTCATGATGGATGCATGAAATACCTTAGAGGGTATTGACTGACCCACTGAGAACCGTTTAATTAATTCTATTAAAGTGTCTACGGAAGTATCGGTGTGTAAGGTGATTTAGTAGTCCTTGACTTGAGGTCAATACTGACTACATGTGTGGAATAATATATCTTGACCATGACCAATGCTTGCACTGCGTTAGATATATTATGAAGCGCATGGGAGTAGTAGTTGAACCAAGATAGAATTCATTCCTCGCAATAGACATTGGAGAGAATACTTTACATCTCATAGTTAGGTTGATCGTTAGTCATTGCCCAATGCATTACGATATATTCACAATAGTGTTTGAATATAATCGAGGATCAACTAACAAGAATGAGAAAGAAATGAATAAGTTATTAGAACAGACACGATATCAAGTTCTAGACTTATTCGAATATTCGCAGATGAAAGGACAATATCAACCTGACACTAAAGTTGATTGAATATCCTTACAAACGTCCTTATATATTAATGTTGTCTAGTAAACCGTCTAGGAGTTTCACCGTGAACCTAATTGGATTAGTGATTACTCCCTCTGTTCCATAATAAGCTTCCTAAGGTTGACTTTTTTTTCGAACTTTGACCGCAAATTATTTCTACATTACACACTCAAAAAATATAATAAAATTATATTATGAAAGAAAATCAAGTATATTTTTCTAATATAACTCTATTATATATTAATCATATATAATACGTAGTATATGAGTAATTTGCGGTCAAAGTTCGAAAAAAAATCAACCTTAGGAAGCTTATTATGGAACAGAGAGAATAATATATAAGGCCATATGGGTCACACTACATGAATAGTATTCTACCAAACCGTGATTGTTAATAAATGAATATTAATTAGATTAATATTATTTATTATAATTATACGGCTATTGATATAGCCAAAGCTAAAATTACTAACGCCAGATCAATTTACCTTTTATAAGCACTAATCATTCCTAAAAGTGCACAAATTGCTCTGGCATTAGTAATTTTAGCTTTGGCTATATCACTAGTCTAATTATAATACGTGAAGAATCTAATTGAGTCAAATTGGATTTGGACAATTAAAATGGAGTGTTGAAATTGGCCCGAATTGGATTTGGACAAGAAAATAGAAATGGACCGAAACAATTAATTGGGCCAAAATAAACTGTACCCGAAAGCTGAATCCTACCGCTTGCACAGTTGTTTTGAGTAGGGACGTGCCCACTCCATATGGTATGGTTAAGTCTTATTTTGACTTCATTGTGGTTGTTCTGTAGTTTTGGTTAATCAAAGATAATAAAAGGAAGCAGTAGCACTTGGACGTGCGGAATGGAAAGAGAGGAAACATTCATTCTCATTTGACTCTTCTAACTTCCTTTTATTCTCTAGCAAATCACAAAAGACAAAAAGGAAATCATCCATCTCTTTGTCTTCTTCTGAAGAAGAAAATAACATTCTAGTTCACATATCCCATTTTGTTTAAAAGAGTTTCCTAGCACTCTTGTTGGTAGACGAAATTTTGTGGATACCAAGGTTAAGGATTGCAAGATGGAGAATCCGGAGGATTGGAATCTATTGGGAGACGAGCTTGAGAACTTGCAGATCAACGAAGAAGAGTTGGAAGCATCTGCAAGGAAGCTCGAAAAGGAGATCGAGGAGCAGCAGATTGAATTTGCTGAATCGAAAGATGAGGATTTGGAATCGCTCCGATTGTAAGTATTAATCTTTTTCACGTATCACATGTTAAATAACTGTTATCAAGATTGGTCGTTAAAATTTTTGAAATTACGCTGCGTATGCTTAGAGCCTAAACGACCCTATATTCCAATAAGAGGATGCAAAAGGTCTAGAAGAAGAGAATGAGGAGTTATTTTCTGCTCCCGCTGACACGGGGAAAATGTTCTACGAAAAGGGTGATTGTGTTGTATCTCAGCTCGCCAGCATAGAACCTTACCTTCAGAAGATGGTAACAAAGTGAAAGAGACTTTACTTAGTGTAAGGGTGTTTTTCTAGTGAATCAAAGTATCGATTAACTAGGGGTAAAAATTCGTTACAGATCGTGAATAACAAAGATCTCACTAAGTCACCATAGTCCTATACGAATCACAATAAATCTTCTGTAGGTGCAACGTCCTCTTCCCGGTACTTCTTTGTGACTTCTTTTGTACCTGAGAATGACAAATGCACGTGTGGAGGTGTGATTATGCCGTTTTTTCTAAGGTCAAACCGGTTAGAAACTTCACTAGAAGGAGGTTGATAGCCTTCCTTGTCTATGTGTAATTAGTGACAGTAGTTAATACTTGATACCTTGATTTTGGGGATTGGTGCCTTTTTTATAGGTATTGGTCATCCTTGAGTCGGTCCAATCCTAGGCTGTCATCTTTCGTCTTCTCCTCCCTCCACGTGTACGAAGTAGGCCCAACGTTGACCTTCATGGGTTTGGCCTAGGCCCACTTAGGTGAATCTTCTGGAATCTACTAGGTCTTCCCAACCTTCTGGCTCTTAGTCTGTCTTCAACTTAAATCTTCATGACCACCTTCTTAGTCCCTGGGCTAAGTCACAATACGAAAGAACTATTGTTAAATAAATCAATTAATCAATGTGTAAATATTGTACCTGAGCTTTCTAACGTATGCCCATTCCTCCTAGTCTCCTTCTCCTCCATACCTTCCAGTAAGTCCGCTCCTGAAACAACTCAGCAGAAAGGTAAAGTAATTAAGGTAAGGAGTAAACGAGATAAGGAACGTCTAACCTGATTTTAGTGAAAACCAAGAAACCATCCGCCTCTCGAAGTGTCCTAAGCTCTTTAAGTGATTAAGTGAAAGCATCCTAATCTCCCAAATGCCTTATAATAATAATAATCTGGGAGCTTCTCATATTTTCCCTAGTTGGGACGTACAGATTGAGGTTCGTAAGGGAGAGCTTCATGATACTTAGAGCGTGAACACATTCCTTAGTTCGTTGTGATTCGTGATATACGGATTAGACATATTTCAATATCAACACTTAGATAGATAGATGTCGATGGATGGATTTAACAGTTTTTTTAGTTGCTAATATCCAGGTTGGTTTATTTCCAAATGTACGTACTAGAGTCGAAATTAGTTGAGCAGCATTTTGCAAAAGGAGACAATGTAAGAGAACTCGAGTACTGTTTTACAGACATAGTACCAGCTCAAAACCAGCAAAACCAGAAAACTCAAACACTCAGCAAATTTAAAGTCACCTGCTTTTAAATCAATTATACTTAACACTGTTCGATTGTTTCTCCAAATACAGTATATTGTTTCTAAAACCAATTACGGATAATCGAGTTATAATAGTTAAAAACAAAATGCGAAAAATCACAAGTTGCCAATTCCAACCAATTTCCAACAATGAGTGGATGAAAATGATATTTGGAGCATCTAAATGATATGGAAAATGTTAAACGTTGGAACATCAATTTACTAAATGTTACTCTCTCCGTCTCACAAAACTTTACCCACTTTTCATTTTTGGGTGCCCCACAAAACTTTACCTATTTCCTAAAATGGAAGCTACCCCACACATTAAAAACATATTTCATACACTTTATTACAACTTTACAACTACTTTATACTTTAATAACTCAATTTCAATTAATAAATTTAACATACCACACTAACTTTATACTATTTTATTGTTTTTTATTAAACTGCGCGCTAATCCTAATGGGTAAAGATCTCTGGGGCGGGGGAGTAGAAATTATTTGTAAATTACAAAATTCCTTAAATTTTTATAATTTCAAAAATTAGACATAAACTTTTAAAATCAACACAAAACACTTATCTAGTTTCATAATGATTCTTTCATTAATTTAATTTTAAAAACACAACCACGAAATATCATCCGACTCCAATCGAGATTAGTTCATTTATATATATTTTTTAATAAATATAAATCGCCCTATAAATTCGAATGAGATGTCACCTTGTGAACATTAGGAGTAAAGGAAGGAAAAAAAGATAAAAAATCGAACAGCAACAGGCCTAGTCTACTGCTATATATTGCATAGGAGCAGCCCTACCAGTAGCAGTCCAGCGGCCTGCTGTTGGTGTTGTTTTCTTTTTCTTTTTCCCCTCTTGGATTATCGTTCAGACGGAATTTTGGTGAAAAAAATAAAATTATATTTAAAATTTTAACTAATAAATTTAAATAATTAAAGAAGTGAGATTTCATAATCATCTTAATTCGACCATTTTAGGTTCAAGTGGCCATATCATGTTATAATTTATATTAAGAGAGTATTTGTTTTAGCAAAAGCTTGTAATGAAGTAGAATGAATGAATTTATTATATTTATAATTGTTTACGGTAATTTCTACAATATTTGTTAATAAGTTCGAGATTCATTTATAATATTTGTAAAATAAGATTTTTCTTTTTGCAAATTACAAATTAAATTTCCAACAGACATTTAGTAAAAGAGTAAACATATGGCAACGGTTATATTGAATTGGCTGAAAATGCCTGTAACTGGGCAGCAGGACCTTAGAATAGACAATCATCTAACCACTCAAAACATCATTCCTTCTGTACCAGCACAGTTACAGACAAATTAAGCTTCTGAAAAAGACATCAAAATCCAAACAAATTTGTATCAATCCTGCTACTGTTCTACACACTACGCCAAATTGGACCTTAGGTGAACACATGCAAAACCGAAATTTATACACCCCCAAAATCTTACTACAACAATATTACAACCCAAAATGAATTGCCCCGCCAGAACATCTGTGATGTCGAAATGAATTGTGACTTCCTGACACTCTTAAATGTTCATTCACTTCTTATCAGATCCTTTACCAAGATTAAACCACTTTTTCTTGGTAGATTTGTCCTTGGAATCTGCGCTGCTGTCTTCCCCGGGGCTATCAGATTTATAACCTTCACTGGGTAATTTACTGCTACTTCCATTGCTGGAATGGCCAGTCCCACTGGAAAAAGCAACAGATCTTGCAACAGTGAAAGAAGAATGGACACTATCTCGCTGCTTCAGCAACTCGTCAACCTATTCAGATAGGACACAGTCATGTCAGATGAAATGCATCAACGTTAGAGATGCTTTAACCAATACGGACAAATGACAATAGACAATAGACAATAGAGTTCCAAGTAAAACAAAGGACCAGAGATGTTAGGAATAAATGTTTGTAAGAGAACATTGGAAGCTCAAGCGTCTTATATTTGGAACTTTTCTATTAACTGTCCGCAAATGTAAAAGAAATCAAGCTTCGACCCAAATTTTTCTCAGGCTGACATCTTATTCTTATACCCTTTTCTCTTTACTGTCCCCCCTCAAGGTAGTTTCTTAAATTTATCAGTTCTGTAATAATGGTACCATCTCATAATTAAAGGATATAAGCACGAGGTGCATATTAGTATGGAGGTAAGAAAGCGAAACTTACAGACTGCTTTTCCTCATTGTATCTATTCGTGACTTCTTGGAATCGAGCCAAGGCCTGAAATGGGAGCAAAATTGTTCGATAAGCACCACATCTAGAATTCTTAACAAAGAAATTGAAACAGGTGGCGGCAAAGAAGAGAGACCTTCCTATATTCAGTCTCAAACTGACGAAGTTCATTTCTTTTTTTCAAAATCTGAGCTTCAATATCCTGAAGTTTATGAGTTGTATCCACATATGTTTTTGCGCAAAGAGCCTCAATTGAATATGAAGCAGTTTTAAAGAAGTTATCTCCTGCAGGTATTATGTAAATTATTAAACCTCAGAGCCTCAGACTTTGTCAAGAAAATAAATATGCATGTAAGCAGTTCCAACCATAAACAGCAAATATGTGAGTGCCAGCTTTTAGTTCTGATACTTCACAAGGTTGAAGGCCTTCCAGTCTCTTAAAGAAAGCAGCTTCCGGATCTTTAGCCATAGCCAACTACACAAAAAAAAAAGGGTTGCATTACAGACAAATGTAAGTGTAAATGTGTTAAGCCTCTTAAATTATAATAGCAATACACTCACTGCATTTATAGTTGAATCCATTCTGTAAACTTGAAAATGCAAGAAATACATTCCCGCCGACGTAACCTTGCCTGACTTTTCACTGTCTTCCTGTACAAATTTAAAATCTCTATAAACTCAGTGTATGTTGCAAAATCAAATAGATGCACAATGAGTTATTCACGTGGTTCAACAAATTTGAGAGTTGAATGGAGTATCAATTCTGGCTCAAATGTGAACCAGTATTCACAGGAAGCACTGACACAGTGACAGGGATACTAATATGGGTATGGACTATGGATACGAAGTGGAAATGTGAAATTCAAAAAGTACAGGATAATGATGTCAACATGTTTAATTTTCTAATCTATTTATATGTATCAAATAAACTGACCCATTATCTTTGATTTGCCCTTTATGTTCCACTGGTGCAAGTCATGTCAAGTGTCAACCACCCGAAACTCAGACATAAGTAATTGAGTACGCATTTAGGAAACAACATTTTAGGCAAAAAAATAAATAAATAAATAAATCTTTTAATAATTTATTTTATATATATCGTATTTCTCCATCTATGTTTCTCTTCATGTGAAAGACAACAGAGTTTTCGAGATAAATTGGAAGTTTGAGAGAAATTTGCCTCTTCTTTGCATGGATGAGAATGACAGCATGGAAGCTTGGTTACTATATACCGTTTCAACTATTTTATTAAAACTACGCCACTCTAGTACAAACCGAGTTTCGAGCATTGGTATATTTCTTAAGTAACAGATTCTTCTTCAATCTTTAATTCTGCATGTTCTTGCTTGTATTTTCTTGTCTACATATTAGCTTTTCATCTATCATGATCATGAACTCTTCTCATGATTTTCACATTGAGAGACAGATGATGGATCGCTGGAGGGAGGGGGCTGAAATAATGAGGCTATGTTTTCTTTAATTCAATCACCATGCACTTGTTATAGTTTGGCTTATGAATTACTCCTGATTTATGTCACATGACGTAAAGAATGGCTATCATACTAATAACCATAGTGTTTTAGTGGTATTATTAGCAAAACGATCACCTTTACAGCTCATATTCTAATGGCTACCATTACCAGTGTTAAAACTACCAGAAGTGAACCAGTGGTAATGGTTGGTCTATGCCTATTCATATATACAACCAACTAGATGATTTTTATTGAGGTCCAAGTATTTAGAAAAGAATCCTTCTGCCCAGAAGTTAGAGGCACCCATGTCTGTAGAGTGTGGTTGTACTAAGGACAGAAACTCTTTACATCTCAGGTGGGCTGTTAACCCATTCCCGGGGGGGTGCGCAAATAAATAGTCAACTTTATCATAATAGTTAAAGGTATAGTTGAATTACCTGCAATTGCAAACCATATCCCCCATTTGCATCTGTTTCAAAGTACAAAAGCTGGAAATCACAGTTAACAGAAGCATTAGGATTGACGTCATGTCCACATATTTGCAAATAGACAGGAAAAGGTAATAAAAGTATATATTCCTTCTGGCATGACCATCAGAAGTGGTTGGCCGATAGTAAGATATACTCCTTCCGTTCCAGAACAGTTGCACCATTTTGCCATTTTAGGCGTCATGTTAGAGTTGCACCATTTCATTTATTTGCCATATTTGGACATGGTTATAATAATTTTCTATTCCATCAACACATTTTTATGGCCACAAATCCTCCATAAAGTAAAAGCAACACCCACTATTAATATAACTCAATTTTTAACTCTTCTCCTTATTTTCTGTGCCAAAAAACAAATGGTGCAACTACTCTGAGACGGAGGGAGTACTACACTTGATCTTAGCCAAAAAGGTTGATAGAGGTATAATTAGACCCATTTGTAACTGAACGTGTAAGATGGTCCCCAATAGAGGTGAGGTAGAAAGGGTTATAATGTTCTCTTCAATTAATTACAAATAAAAGCAATTCAGGGTAGTTTCTCAATCATACACTACAATATTTAACCCGGAGGTAGAACAAACACACCTTGAATTTGCTTTGTGCAGCGGATGTAACTCTAACTACAATTCCTGATTTCGCTTGTTCCTCGGTGATAGTTACACCAAAGAAGTGAGCGCCCTGCTTTTCTACCTGCAGATTCACAAGAGGAATAAAAAAAAACTTATTAATTAAACCAAAACAGAAACATGACCAATTAGACGGCTTTTTTATCCTGAAAATGGGGATATGCACCTTGCCACTGACTGAAGTTCCAATAGGAAGAGGTCTGACTGTTACTGTTCCACTTAAAGCTTCTTCAAGAACATTAGCAGATACTGTAGTCTTGATAGGGACACCCAATTTGCTATTTCAATATGAATGTAAAGAATTAAGTTAGATGTCCATCACAATTTAATTGATCAACTTCAGAAAGATTAATACCTGAATAAAGCTGCAAACACAGTGTTGACAGTTCCAAGGTTGGATAAATCAATCTCCATGTCCATTCCTTCAGCATCAAGGGCCTTATGTCATTGAAAACATGACAAAAACAATCTATGAGACATGCATGAAATTCTGAAAATGGAGCAATTCAACACATCAAGGCATGACATCATATTAAAGATAACTCAGGCGACGGAGATACAATGGCGTTGATGCAGTATCACAAATAATTACTTAAATCCCAAAATGTAAAATAGATAATAGGGCTGAGGAGGCATGAGAACACACACCCGGTGTTTTAGTTACAGAAGGTGATCAATAAACAAAAAGAGATTATCAGTTCCACAACTAAACCACCAAACCACTTCAAAAGAATTTAAAAAATATTGTTATCCAGAGATTAATTGTTCCAATAAACTGATTTTGCTATTTAAGAATTTAACATTTTCTTGCTTTCCTGTGGTAAGCCGTGCTGGACCACTTAAACATGCATGAAAATATTCTATGATACCCAAATTCGTTCTCCTTGCATACCCGTGTCGGGAACTCGATACTCAAGTTAGGTAGTGCTCAGCCTGGATAACATAGGCGGATCCTGAACAAAATTGTCTATCCTCATTATACTCATGTTTATGACATACTTCACTAGCAATATTAATACACATTAATAAGACTGAACACATGAGAAGTTAATATTGTGCAAACAGAACAGGATGATTCTTGGACATAAGTGTCTAGACTCTTATCAACAGAACGGTCCCAACTTAAGAGAATCAGCAACCCTCATTACAATTACAATAAGACACTCAGAATATTCCATTCCCCAGACTGTATGTTATTGAGTTTTATTGTCCGCAAGACAAAATAAAAGAATTTTCACTGAAACGGATCCCAATTTAAGTTTAGCCCATGGAAACTCTGCTAATTGTTTAAATGATGACATATAAGCATACTATGCAATTCAGGGACTATATTCTGTCATCAAAGAATCCAAATAAGCTGAAACAGAGACTATATAAGTAGTAAGATCTTTAGCCTTCCTTTTCAGCCAAAATGAAGAGGCAGAATATTACTAAAATGCAAACAATAAACTGTAGCTATACAGAGCCAGAATGACTACCTCAAACCCTGAATTATCATATTGCCTCCTCTTCTCTGGATCAGATAAAATACTATACGAATATGCAACTTCTTTGAAAAGCTCTGCCGCTTCAGGATTATTTGTATTCTTGTCTGGATGGTACCTGTCAATTGCTATAAACTGTTTCTTAATCTACTCCAGTAGAACTTTTTTCTGCTGCCAGTGTATTTACAGAAGATATAACGATGAGCGAGCATAGGATTCATCATCTTAGCCTATATCAGATACTTGCACTCCCATAAATCAATAAATTATCCTATACACAATTCTACTACTACATGTTCCACATTCCTTTTCCAATCCAAACTAATTCAACATACAAAAATAAAGCTATTATTGATTTACAAAATTAAGCATAGAGATAATTATTACTATTAAAATAAAATAAAGAGTACACAATCAGGAATTCATCCTATACAGTACAAAATCCTACTGCATGCTCCATATTCCAATTCCAACCCAAACTAAATCAAAATAAAAACACAAGGCTATTATTGATTTACAAAATTAAGTAATTATTAATTATTTATTGAAAATGAAATAAGATAGAAAGGGGAAAACCATACTTGAGAGCAAGCTTTCGGTAAGAGCTCTTAATTTCCTGGTCAGAAGCGTCTCTGGAGACAGAAAGCACCTCGTAGGGGTCTCTCCGCGACGGAGCAGCCGCCGATTGAACCTCCGATTTAGAACCGCCTCCCATTTTTGGTATTACCTCGTTAGTATCTACTGTTTTGGACCTAAAAGCAAGATCGATTTGACCTAAAATGGAGTTGTTGAAACCTGTAAGACACAAATCTGCTCCGAACAAGAAACGAGCTGGATTTTCGACAAAATGATTGGAATTGGGAGGTGTGCCTGCTTGTTCGCGGAATCTAATCTAACCTAATGTGAAAGAATTATGATGAAAATTGAAAACAGACAAAATGAGAATATCGATTTTTTACAGGGAAAGGGAAAACGGTTTGAGGTTGGGGAAGGAAAGAGATGACGAAATTTGAATAATAATTTGGGTTTGATTTGTTTTGATTTCGTTTCTTTATTGCGTCAGGTGCTCTCTTTATTTATTTCTAATTCTGAATAATCAAACATCAAGTCTTTCTCCTCATGACTTGTGACTTTTAAGGGGTGTTTGAACTTTAAACAAGTAGACTTTTCAAGGGTGTTTGAAGTTTGAAGAAGGAGACCGACTTTTTAAGGGTGTTTGAACAAGTATAGGCCCGATTGGTTGGCCATTTTTACATGTAAAGTGGCGTTGACCGCCATAAAATCTCTCGATTGGTTCTTATTTCATGTGTACGTGAAAAATTCCGTGCAGCTTCGGGAATTGGGCCAATGTGAAAACGTTGCTGATTTTTACACTTGAAAAACCTCTATACCGCCCTGATTTTGGATTTTGGCCCAAGTGTGTTTTCTTGGGCCACATGATAAGACCAAACAGCCCCCGAATTTTGGATGAATTACGGGAATTGCCATGAGACCTAAAGTATATATACCAAAATCTTGCCCCAATTCTTGAGAACTGGTGTTCGACTTCATCAAGCAGGTCCCTTACGATTTCTTCTTCTGCTATGCATTTCTAATCCTTTTCTGTCTCAGATCGGGAGATAACAATCTCCTTTTTTTTTTACCGATCTTGTAGGTACAGAAGCAAGCACATTGGAAAGAGTGTTAGATCGTGAATCGGTCAATCAATCAATCTAGCTCGAACAAACAAAACCACCATGAACACTGACAGAGCACAAATGGTGGACGATCTCTTCGCGGAAGTATCAGCAGCTGCCGACGAACTCTACTCCATTCGAGACACTTTCTTTCCGATAAACTTAGATGACGAAACCTGTCAACTCCTCACCAAATCAAATCTCTCCTCCAGATGCTCAATAAAATTCCACCAGCAAATGTAAAGGGTATTTTCGTACTTTCGGCAATTTACACATTAACACACCAACAAAACACGTTATGCAATTGAGTACCAATCAGGAGTTTTTAGTTTCAGTCCCTCAACTACTTGTATTCCTTATTAGGCACCAATCACAGGGTTTTCTTAATTTTAGTGGCCAAACTTGCCATTTTCACATGCAAAGTGGATCTGGGCAGCACCTAAGGGTTTTGGAAAATTTGACTGTATTATGCATGTACAATTTACCAATCCACACCATAGATTAATAGAAATATGTAGTAAATTGGTAAAATTAATTTATTAGTTTTTTTTTTTTTTTTGAAACCGCAAAAGGAATTTTATTAGTAAAAGAGCATAAGGGATGCTCGAACCAAGTTACAATTGAAATATACGGAGACAAGCCTCCGGATAACCTTGACTTACAAAATACACTCTTAATCATGAAACCAACACGACAAATTACACCAAACCACCTATATACTATTTAAAAATTAGATAAGTTGTGATAGTAGTGTTTGTAAATTGAATCTTTTTAACAAAAACAATTAAAATTCAGTTTAAATGTTTAAGGAAATTCAACCCAACTTCTTCAGTTTCAACTTATCCAGTTTAATTCAATATAATCAAATCTAGCAGCTTATAACTTGTTACAAACACTAAAAAAGCTGATTCTTCTTAAATTTAGCAATAAGTTGAATAGTTAAATTGATGTAAACACTCAATTAAAGTTAAATTTGGGTTATGGACTTCAACTTTGAGCATTTTTTATTATTGTAGTCTTCGCGTTCTTTGAGTAAGTCTCATGAAAGATCTACCTAAGAATCTAAGATAACGGACCTAAGAGATCAAATTATACTAATTATATAATTAACCCAAACTAAAAGTTATTAGTTTCTAACAGAACCCAACCAAAACGTTAGCAATTGGCATGGATCCAAACTGGGTCATACAATATGGATGTACTATAAATATATAAGGGCATTTAATATAGTTTTTGTAATGCCTGGGCACTAATTGATCGATGGCCTGACCATTTGGGCCGGCGCAGTTACACCTGGGCTACTCTTCGGGTGATATGATGGTCCCACATACCAACATGTGTTATAATCCGCGCGATTTGTCCTCACTCGTGCACGCACCAAGAACTTCCCACTAGGTCACCCATCCTAGTATTGCTCTAGAGCAAGCACGCTTCACTCTGAAACTCTTCTAGGTGAATTCTCAAAAATAAAGATGCACCTTATTGACCTGATGATGAGTAGCGTTCTCAAACCCCTTTAAACTCTCTGAAATTTTGGGGTGTTACAGTTTTTTCCAGCTCATTTTTCTTCTACACCAACAACAATTTTAGAGAGAGAAATGGATTCTAGAGAAAGAAACCCTAGATCGACTGCTCCACATTTCTTAGCTCCACCGCTCGCTGGACATCGTCAGGGCTCCACCTAGCTTCTTCTTCTAGTTGCATCCACAGAGGTAATCGATTTGAGCTAGAATATGTAGATGAATTTCATATTTTCTTCCTCTCTGAGTGAAAAATTGTCCGATTTGAGCTAGAACACGTTAAATCGGCATTGTTTGCATCTAGATTTATGTATATGTGTTTGAATCGATGTTTGTTGATGATAGATCTCGGATTCGGTGTCTACACACATGTTGTGGTGATGAAATATGTGTTATTGCTAATAATAGAAGTTATATAGATTCAGCATCTAAATCCAGATCTATGTAGATCTCATGAAAAATTAAAACTTTGTGAAATTCGCTATGTACTCAACAATATGACATGTGTTCTCACCAATATCACTACAAGATATACCGATTTTAGCGACGGAACCATCCGTCGCTAAAATCGGCCGATCGGTCGCTAAATATCGCTAGCGACCGATCGGTGTTTTTAGCGACGGATAAATTCGTCGTCGCTAAATCGTTGGTCGCTAGCGAATTAGCGACCGATGAGTAATTCGTTGCGAATTTGCGACGGATTAGCGACGGAAAATAAGGTTGACTTTTAGCAACCGATGACTTATCCGTCGCTAAAGTCACCGGACTTTTAGCGACGGATGAGTCTCATCGGTTGCTAAATATTAGCAACGGATGGGCCTTATCCGTCGCTAAAAGTCCGGGACTTTTAGCGACGGATAAACCTTATCCGTCGCTGTATATAGCGACGGATGAGCCCATCGGTTGCTAATTTTTTATTTTTTATTTTTTTTAATTTTTTAGATATAATAATGAGACTCAAAATCAAATGCAACCTGTTTAGTTAAACAACATGTTACAGAAATTTTATAGACCAAATAAACCAAAAAATAATTCAAAAAAATCATAATAAATGTACCAAAACCCTCCATACATATAATAATAATCATACGTACACAATACTAATCCAAAATAATATCATAGTGTACACAGTATCCATGTAGAAAATAGTAAATAGAGTCGAAAAGGATAGGGGATCATGGAGAGGTAGGTGGGGAAGGTGGATCCATCCCCAGCTTCGCATACTGCTGAGCAAACATATTATCATATTGAGCCTGCTTCGCAGCTAGCCTCTTCACCTCCTCATCCCTCTCCTGCAACTGAAGTAAGAGGGCCTGCTCTCGAGCGAAAGCTGCTGCTGCTGCTGAAGATGATGAAGATGTACTGGCACGGGAACGACGAGTCGGCCTCGAGTCCAATTCAGGGACGGCTGCTGCACTCCCAAGTCCCAAGCGACGGCCCTTCTCGTCTGGAGGATTCACCTCGAGGAAAATGGCATTCATTTCCTCAACAGTGAGATCCTGATCACGAATCCTGTCCTCGTAGGCCGTCTGAAATTATAAATCAAGAGTATAAGGTGTTAGTTATGTTGTTAATTAGTTATGAAATCATCAGTATTTAATAAGGACTTTTCTATAGGCAGGCAGGCTTTCGCCTTGCCTGACAACAGGCACCCAATCAAAAGTCGCCACGTCATTCGCCTTCGCCAACCCTTCGCCAAAAAGTTAAAATAATTATTTTATTTATTTTTCAATTAAATATAAATTTACTTAAATAACCTTGAATTAGAATAATAAATACAGTTATTAAAAAATATAGTAAAATAAAAATATTTACATTTATTATTATTATTATCATCTTTTATTATTCGGGCCAGGTGGGCTGATGACGGTTCGGGCCGGGCCCGAGAACCGGGAAGGTCCGGCCCGGACCCGAGAACCGGGAAGGCCCGACCCGGGCCCGAGAACATGCCGCCGGTCAGAAACGGACCGGGAAGGTCCGGCCCAGATTCATATCCCATCTTTGCATCTAATTAAAAAAATAGTAATTTTAATGTTGGATGTGGGATTTGAACCCAAGCCACCACAGTGGAAGTCAGCTTACTTAACCAATAGGAGAATGTTCCAATTTGGTTGAATTGATGATGTTATAAATTTAAGTAATGTATTTTGTATAATGTAAACATTTAACATTTTAATTGTGAATTTGCATTTCATTTTATATTCTTAATCTTAAACTATAATAAATTATTTCTCATTGTTTTTTACTCTGGTTGATTGACCAACGGAGTTACTCATTATTCTAACCTCAACAATGTCCATCCTTACCATATGACTCACATGATGACTAGTTTGTAAACGTGTTGTCTAGTTGATTTATTATTTATGAATTTTCCTACATTTATATTAAATAATAAACTAATTGACACTAAGAACGGATAAAACAACATATATCATGACTTGTTACGTATATGAGGCTACTAAGTTGCTTCTATAATTTTGATAGAGTTAAGACAATGTAAGTTGGTATCTATGAGTCTGAAGGTTTGACTCATTTTATAGTGAATGTTTCATTGGAGAAGATTAATGCACTTATCCATTATCTCGTATCTGACTGATTGTTATCATTTGTTAGTTTGTTGAGTATAGGGATGGCAATGGGCCGGGCCGGGCTTTAAGAGGCCCGATCGGGCCCGGGAAGACTAGCACCAAGCCCAGGCCCGGCCCATGGCCCAGGGCGGGCCTGAACATTAGGCCCAGGCCGATAGTTTTTTTTTTTTTTTTTTGTCAATTATTTAGTAATCTAAATGTTGTTTTTTTTAGTTATGTAGTGTAGTATTAGTAGAATGGTAAATCTATTTAATTTATATCTTTTTGCTTGAGATCAAATATTTTGATATCACTTTTATCATTTGCTTGGGATCGAATGAATTTCTGTGAAAATAAATTTCGAATCAGTTTCTCGTTTGGTCAATTTTATTCTTGTTTTGTAGGATTGGCTCTTGGATTAGTAACCTATATATTTATGATGAGTAGTCGGATTAAGGTTACACCTATATACAATTAAAATTAATATAAATTTTTATTAATATTGTGAATAATATTCTAATCGGATAATAAAATTAAGAGAGATGTAGCCCATTTAAAATAACCCTGATATAATCTATTAAATCGATTTTAAATTTAGACATATAAAATAAATATGTGAATATTTGTTGGCCATTTTTGTCATCCGTATGCACAATTTTGATTATTTTCGTTTGGGTGAATACAAACCAAATTTAAATAGGAACGGTTGTATCCCACTCAAATTCAAATCGGATAATTTTGGATTAAATTTGATTCGATTTATTTTTTATCATAACAAATTTCGGGTTAAATTTGATTCGATTTATTTTTTATCATAACAAATTTCGGGTTAAATTTGATTCGATTTATTCAGTTCAAATATATTTTTAATCTGATGAATTTGTGTCAATATTGATTTGGATAATTTGGAATCGGTTATCTTGTTGTCAACTTTATTATTATGTTGTCAGATCAAATCCCGGGTTAAATGTAGATATTTAACCGATATATTTCTGATCCTTTATGGACTAAATTGAATTTTGGCATATCAATTTTAAAAGGATACGCCCATTTATATAAGATTAAAGAAATTAAATAATTTCTATTTGTGAATAATCTTTTGTTTGGAAGCTCCATGAACACTTTTTAGCTTCCTTTGTCCACTCTAATTCATGAGTTGGAACAAGTCAATTATATGGGAATGCGAATGGGAAAATAGACGAGAATGAGCGACCTGTCACTGTTTTTTCTTATGAGAAGTCGACTGAGAGAGGTAGCAGCAGCAAGAGAGAGACGTGAATGAGTGTTCAATTAATTATAAATTTAGGTTGACTATTAATTTTCTATTATAATACTGTATAAAGTAATAGTGATTAATGAACAAAGTAATTGGTAGCCTAGTGGTTTAGTCTTGTGCTATTTAGCCAAAGGTCTCAGGTTCAAATTCTAGCTTTGAATATTTTTGGTAACTATAATTGAATATTTTCAAATTCATTAATAAATAATTTAATTTAATAAAAATAACAAAATAAATCGTCCAAAAAATATTGATAAATCGAAATTATAAAAAAAATATTAAAATTTTTATTTTTTGGAGGGTAAAAATGACATTTTATAAAATATTAATATTTTTATTATAATTTATTAATTAAAATATTAATAAGGCGACAAGGCGAAGGATAAGGCGAAAGGCGATCGCCAAATATTTTTTGGCGAAGTGTTGTGAACCATTAGATCAAAGATCTAATGATCTAGATCAGTTTGCCTGATATCAGGCAGGGCGAAGCCTGCCTGACCCTAGAAGACTCCATTTAATAAACACATGTATTGTAGATACTTACCGCAATTGTTTTGGCCTCGTCACACAACCACTGTCCGTCCTTGGCCTTCTGAGATCTCGAGAACAGGGTGAATAGGAGACTCTCCTTATCCTTCAACTGAATGACACATGAAAGCATCATATACTTAGTTTGAAAGTTCGAAATGCAAGTAAATAACAAGTATAAGAATGATGAATTCACAAAGTTAATATACTTACCTTCTGCCTCACATGTGCTGTAGCGATCGACTCAGAGCCAAAACGGTGTGTCACCAGGGTACGTGTCCCATCATTCGGCTGCTTCTTCCGGTTCTCAGTGTTCTGGTCAGCCTGCGCCTGGACTCTCGCGTCAGTCCAATACACCTTCCACGCCTTCCAAATTGCATCTCCGGGCCAATCACCGGTACGTGGACGGTCTTCTTTCCACATTTTCTTCAGGCTATGAACCATGCACTTGTAAAGGGCACTACCGTGAGAGTTGAAGCTCCACCAGAGATCCATCAGCAATGCTTTCGGAAGGAAGAATTCTTTCTACACAATTACAAATAAACATCGAAACACATACATTGGTGAATACTTAAAAAACATTCAAGTATAACAAGGGGAGCTAACATGTATCAAATATATAACAAGGGAAAACAACATCTATTCAGGTATATCGGGTTGTTAACAGTCATCTACAAACAAATAAGGACGCCGCCTACCCATCATGCATGAACGGTCTACACGTAATGGATGCCGCCTATCCATTCTAGTTCTAAACGCGGTCAAGCATATAATGGGTGCCGCCTACCCATACATAAATATGCGGTCCGACATATAAGAGGGCGCCGCCTACCCTCGCATGCATAGCGGTCGAACGGAATGTAAAAACATGGTATTTAAACATGCATATATTAACTCACCCTCAGCTCCTCGAAGAGCTCTCCCTTAATTTGGTCCGGGATGCAATGCCACTGGCTGCCACCCTCTTGCGGTGGGACCATTCTGTTCCGTATTATCGAACTGAGTACTTTAGCAGCGTGCTCCCCATACAACCTGTGAAGAACAGGTAAGTCAATAGTGACAAGGTTAGTTCGGTATATATATATTAAAAGTTCGTAAATCAGTTAATGCCTAATACTTACTTCTCTCCATTGGGTTTAAGGACAGGGCGACCATTCCACATAAGACCATCTTCCGGCCTTTGAAAGGGACAACCGTCGTCTGGAACGTGGGCCCACGGGTCGTGGAGGGAGGAATGAGGAGTCGATCCCCTGCTCGACCCAGGTGGAGTCCCTAAAACAGTAGGGGAGCCCTGATCGGTCTCCGATCCGTCGGTATAATCCCTCTGGGACTGCGGGGTCATGTATCGTGGCCTCCTGGGTCGTGGCATCTGCAATACAAAGATCCGTGTTAGTACATACACAATTGAATATAAAACATGTACAATCAGAGATATAGCAAGGAACGACACTAGACATTCGGGTGGTCACGCCAGTAGGACTCCCAAACATCATGAAGGGGACTCGGCATCCACTCTTTGGGCGGAACTCCCAAAAGCCAGTTGGCTTTCCAAACCTCAAGTAAGGGAATCCTCAGTGTACGTTCTGACATATTTGAATGCTAAACCTGACCAAAAATACTCATATTATCTTCTAACTTTAATTTATCAATGAGTTATTTCTTTCATACTTACACTTTTTTTAAACAATAATTACCTATATTTATCTATATTTCCATTATACTTGTACAATTTTCATTATAATAACTAATTACAATACACTATAATTACATATATTTTTCATTATAATTATGCAATTTGCATTATAGTAACAACTACCAATACACTATAATTACCTATATTTATCTATATATTTCTATTATACTTATGGAATTTTCATTATAATAAAAACTTGCAATACACTATAATTACCTATATTTATCTATATTTTCATTATATTTATACAATTTCCATTATAATAACTAATTACAATACACTATAATTACTCATATTTCCATTATAATTATACTTATGCAATTTTCAAATCTAATTAGTATATCCCAAACAAACTACACTAATTGAACAAAACTAACTACATAGATAATCCCAAACATAATCGAACCAAATTCAAATCCCAAACATAATAAAACCCAATTCAAATCTCAAACATAATCGAACCCACTACATCCCAAACATCCCAATTGAACAATACTAACATCAAAACTAGCTAATAAACCATAAAACACTTCAAAATTGAAAAAATACCAAATTTACAAAAGTTAGGTTTCGAGATTAGTACCTTTAATTGCGGAATAAATAGAACAACCCACTTCAAATTGAATGTCTCACTACGTTCCTTGTTGAATTGGCTTCGATTTGACACCAAGATTGGAAGAAATGATGGAGTATAATGGAAGATTGAAATTTGAGAGAAGAAGGGACAAGAAGAGGAGAAGAGGAGAAGAAAAACGTTAATGGAGTTCTGGCCGTGTTCTGCCGGTCATATTGATTTTTAGCGACGGATGCCGTCATCCGTCGCTAAATTTAAAAGCCGAATTTTTTTTTATCTTGGTCAACGTTTAGCGACGGATGACTCATCCGTCGCTAAATAGCGACGGATAATGTCCATCGGTCGCTAAACGTAGCGACCGATGATTCATCCGTCGCTAAAATTTAAAAGCCGAATTTTTTTTTCTATCTTGGTCAACGTTTAGCGACGGATGAGTCATCCGTCGCTAAATAGCGACGGATAATGTCCATCGGTCGCTAAACGTAGCGACCGATGATTCATCCGCCGCTAAATAGCGACGGATGAGTCATCGGTCGCAAAATGATCACGCTCTAATACGAATTAAGTCCATCGGTCGCTAGTGGCTATTTATCCGTCGCAAATTGACCGATCGGTCGCTAATATTAGCGACGGATCGATCGGTCGCTGATGGTGGTTGCTGATTTCTGTTTTTCTTGTAGTGTATGCTCACTTTTTCGAATGTTATGTTATCTGAATTGATCTCATAAACAATTGACCTTTGTGATATTCGTTGCGCTTTTAACAGTATGACCTATGTTATCAACAATATTATCTAGGTTCTCACCAGCTCTATTTTTTGCACAAATCGCATGAAAAATTGACTTCTATGTTCTCACCAATATGATCTATGTTTTGCACAAATCGCATGAAAAATTGACTTCTATTTATCTATGTTCTCACCAATATGATCTACTCAATGTTCTCGAATGCTCTATTTTTTTAACTGATCTCAGGAAAAATTGACATATGTGATATTCCCTATGTTCTTAGCAATATTGTCTATGTTTTCACCAGTATGCTTTATTTTTTTCACTGACCTCTGCAATATTCTCTATGTTACGTTCTCACCAACATGATCTATAATCTGAGTTCTCACTAGTATGATCCATGTTCAAATAGCTTTATGTTCTCACCAAGTATGGTCTATTGACATGTTTTTTTGCACTATTGTTTCTGAAATTGACGTTTGCAATATTCTCAATGTTCTCACTAATATATTATCTATATCCTCTGCAATGTGCTTTATGTTCTCACCTATATGGCCTATATTGGTTCCAGTATCCAATGTTCACTAATTAGTTATACATTTGATATGTAGGTATAATTATGGTTGCTGCAAATTTTGACATTCTTGGATGTTTATAAGACAATATGAGAGTGATATAAATTAAATACTGTTTCATCGACTTGTGTCCTTGTCCAGAGTTTGAAAAGACAAAAGGAAGAAAAACACGAGTGAAGAACAAATTTAAGAGCAAAACGAAGATAATCACCGAGTTTTGATCAAAGTATCCAAACAAACACTTGATTTGATTTATTTTCTTATGCTGTGCATGTACAAAAATTTCAAACTTACAATTGATCTCATTGTTTCCTATTTAGCTTTTTACATTTTAAAAATTACACTACTATATATCTGCATTTTATTTTGAGTACATAGGATATATTTCCAAACACATAGGTAATATTTCCAAAATCATAGAACATGATCATTTAATGTATAATTATAAGTACATAGGGTATATTTTTAAAAACAAACGTCATATTACCATGAAGATAGAACATGATTATATAATTTTCAATTTTTATCATCATACAATATATATGCAATTTTTTACAACAAATGTTATATTATCATCAACATAGGTAACATCGCCAACAACATAGAAATATTATATATTGAAGAAACAAATTGACATCTGCTACGAATTCATATCAAAGTAAGTAAAAATATAAGATTAAAAAATAATATATTTACACAGTTACAAAAGTACCACATACTATGTTAGCAATTTATGTTCCACCAGTCATGAGGTGTGATTTCCCCTAGGATGTTGACAAGATGGAACGGGGCTACGAGATGGATCTTCAATCTTCTAGTACCTTACTGGAAACCTTTGAGACTTGATCTTCCATGCTAAAACAGGAACTTCCTGAAACATTGGGGGGGGGGGGGGGGTTAATATGACCAATTTACCGCATGGTCAAATCCGAATATTGTGACTTACATTGATGGTGGTTGATAATCCAACCTTGTATGTATATGATTCGAGGTGTAGTGTGTGTTAAGAGAGTATTTAGAAAACACCTGATGACTATGGACGCGTTTGGTTTGTTTCATTATCTAGATAATGACTTTTTGGATAAACACGTGAACAGTGAATTGGCCGAGATAAAAGGGTCGATTATTCACCCTGTTTGGTCCAAATTTCGGAGGATATTGGTGAGGATAATGGGCCTTATAGTCCAATTATCTTGGATAAGAACTGCCCATTTGGTTCAATTATGAGATAAAACTTTATGGGCCCTTGAATTGAAATGACAACAACGCCCCTTTAATATTATTAAAGTACCTGAAATGACCCTGTCAGATTGCCCCCTGTATTTAAATCAAACGCGTATATAGATTCCCACAGAAAACAAAAAACGGCAAAATTCTCACACAATCTTCTTCCCGTATCAAATGCCCGTAGACGCCGCCGCTTCCGCCGCACTGTTCCGGTGAGTACAACGAGCATGCACTTTTGCGATCGCTTGTTTATGCTGAAACGTATTGCATCCATTTTTTTGCTTTAGTTCGAGGAATTTTGCTGATCGTTAGGCTAAAATGATTTAACTTGATTATTGGAAGCAATGTCTGAATATGAGTCTGTTGGAGACCATCTTTGGCAGATCTGGTAGCGAATCTAGTTGTCTTCTTCGTTCTGCCTTTAAATTTGCAATTTGTACTGATTGTATTAATGAAATTTTGTTATTCCTGTTATTCCTGTTATTTTTTATTACTGTTTAATTTTAGTTAGTTGCCTCTTTGGATTTGTGGATGTAATCAGTGATCACGTTCATTCGAAGGTGTACGTATTTGATTGTGATGGTTCTTTGTTTGGTGTTGATTACTGAAATTGAATTAATGTGTGAACAAACAATAATAATTGTACGTATTACAGTAGGTGTAATCGTCTAACCTACGTTTGGGCATAATTCCACTACCATAGAAGGCCCCTGTTATGTGTTTAGTCGATGGCCTAGTTTATTTAGGAAATCCCTTACACCTCCTGTATACAGTAAGGAAAAACATTTTGATTGATGCAATAGTTTATGAGAACACCTTTTGACTCCATGAAATCGACATTCTTTAGTTTGTGCGTATTAAGAACCTGAGGCCTAGGTTTGCAGCTGATTGAATTGGCAAACATTTGTACATGTTTTACTTAGTTTTCCCCACATTTGTTTTGTGTAGGAATAAATGATTTACTGCAAAAACTTTACGGCTTGCAATTCAAGGTTAACAATTGAGCTTGTGCTTATAGTTTCCCATTTGCAGAAATAAATTGGAGTAATTTCACTAAAATGTATGCATTTTGTTATTTTTCGTTCAGGCATGGCGCGTGTAATTCGTAGGAGGGAAAGAAGTGTGCTAAGCTTGGGTGGTTGGAAAAAAGATGAAGACATTTTGCTGGTGCGGATGTTGGACGTGTTTGCTAGGGATTCTGGCATACGAACTAGGCAATCTCTAATGAATGCATTGAGAATCTGTGCGTCCGAAATAAGCTGCCAGCTGCAGAAGAATGTTACGGTTCAATATCTTGTCAACTCACTTGCCATCATCAGGCGTAGGTACACAAAATTCAAAGAATTTCTGGCTCTCCCAGGGGTTTTCTATGCTATGAGGCGTAATCGTGTGTACGCTAGGGAACTATATTGGCATAATTTGGGTGGGCGGGTAATCTGACCTTATCTTGTTATACTTCTATATTTGAATACTACAGATTCAGAATTAATATATATATTTACTTCACCAATTTGTTATGCAGAATGAAACAATTGCAGCCCGAAAAATGAGAGTTGCCGGAGAACCGCTATATCCACAACTAAGAAACATTTTCACTATCCGTGGTTGTTTCATTCTCCAAGCAGAGGCTTCGATTGTTGTTGGAAATCCGACCGAGGGCGGTGCATCATCGTAAAAGAGTTACTTCATTTCTCGTGCTACATTCGGAGTACAAATTTCTGGTAACAGAAATGATTACGAAGAATCACTGTTATGTCGACTATGTTTTCGTAGCTGTAGTTAGGTTGCACTTAACCTGTTGGTAGCTTCAATTAGTAGTGATAATATGAGCAACATATTAGAGTCTAACCTAAGTTTTCAGGTGTTCTAGTTAAGTATGAATTTGTAGCATGAAGTATTGATTTAATATGATTATGAGTACTGTATTTGTATTGAGACGTATTGTCTTCCAGTTTGTAATGCGAGATTGTTATTTCCCTATCTATGTAGTACTATGCTTTACCTGAATTTGTGAGTTAGCAAGTTCGAAGTATACTATCTGCTAACAATCCCACTTCCGTAGTTTGTAAAGGGGGACTTTCATTTCATCCTATGAAACAACTGCAGTTCATAGTGAATTACCTATTGTTTATGTTGTTTGACAACCTGAAGCAATAACTGTTAGAGTTAATTTGATTTTACTTCGATTAGGTATGTTTTGATTGTCAGAACTTCGAATCCATTTTCCTTACTTCAAATTCCCCAGAAAACTAAATACAAAGCTTTCATACAAATTGACACCACTACTTGATTTATGTAGAACTGTGAGGCACTCTAGGCATTAAGAATGAAACATTTGTACATATATCATATCTGCAATGTTCAGATTCACTTAAAATATATGAGTTGCTATTAAAATGTTTTTTGAATTTTCAGGCGTAAATGTATGTGAGATTATGCAACAGTCTTAGAGTAATTTCCGTCCTTAAAAAGATTGACAGCTGCAATTGATGAAGCACTTGGTTGAATGCATTTGCAGTAGCAGAATTTTAGCACTTTCCAACAGCCTTTTGTATAAATGAATGACAAAAGTTACATGGAAAAATTCACCTAATACATATGTGCCTTTATTGAGTATACTAACCAACTGGTAACCATGCTTAAACTGGAAATATTAATGACAAAACTTGTAGCTTGAAACTACATTGGGTGCCCATGGTTTGAAATGAT
>CM051456.1:104335004-104412622 GCA_028274465.1 Plantago ovata | reverse complement strand
ATGAGTATTTAGTGGTAATTGCTAACACAACCATGGTAGAACTATAAGCTCTCAACTCTCAAGCATATAGTGGTTAATTGGAGGACTTCTACTTGGTGAGATATTAAGTTGCATCCTTATCCGCAACCCATTTTTGGGTCGTGAGCACAAATTTACAACAAAATTGCTCTTAACAGCAACCCAAAGATGGATTGCAACCCCAATCAAAACAGCAACCCAGCATTTGGGTTGATATTTTGATCACATTGTGAGCAAAACACCAACCCAAACCGATCCAATTGGAGTGCGACAAGTGTCCCACTCTAAATATTCTTTTCTTTTTTCTTTCTTTTTTAGGTTGAATAATGTTTTTATTCTATCTCATTCCATCTTAAATTTAACACTTTCCTTTGTTAATTTTTTTAAAATCCATGTGACATAAAAAAAATATATATATTACTATGAGATAATAGTAATACTCATTATATTTTGATTTATAAAGCTATTTTTACTTTTTTGAAAATATGATTCGGAAAAAAAAGTGTTACATTTATTCATGTTATTGTATAAACATTTAGAAAACATTAAAATTTAATAAACATTAAGTATATTTAGAATTAAAAACATTAAAAAAACTAATGCAAAAGTGGATCATGGTTAAGATGAGCATTTTGGATTGGAGTCACAATCCACAATTTGGCAACCCATATCATGAACCAACCCATAATTTTGGGTCTTGGATAAGGATCCTCTTAAGGATTTGACTACACCTTGTGTGTTTGGAGTGGAGTTGGAGTTGGATTTGACTCCATTGCGGTTGTGAAATGTTAATGGAATAATTCCTTCTTGTAGCAAATCTAGAAGGCACATTGCAGTTGCAATACAAATATCGATCATAGCCTCACAGATCAGTAGGAATAGGATCTTCCTAGTTAACAAACCAAATCATCAAATGGAATGGAACTAAACTAATCAAGGATACAGCTACAAAACAAACTCTCAATTTACAGAGCCCAAGTTTAAAACCACCAATGTAAACCATCTATCACCGGTCAAGATATTTCAAAAGGAGAGCTCTATCTATGCTGCTTCACCCATCATTCGCTGGCTCTACATGTATCCTCGGAAACTGATGGGGAGTCGGAAACTGAATCGACAGTTTCATGGGACGGTGACACCTCAACTCCACGTAACTCATCAATCATTTTCACCACATAGTTCATCTTAAGCCTCTGCTCAGGCGAAGCATGTGTACAAGCCATAGCTATCTGCAACAACCCCACCATTTCTTCTTCAATGTCCTTGTACCTCATTAGCTCCAAATCGAAAACCTCAGCAGTCCACTCTTCTCTCACTACTGACTGCACCCATCTAGGTAAATCAACAACGCCACTGAATCCAGACGCAGGACCACTATTGTCCATTATCGAGGGGCATTTTCCGGTTAACAGCTCTAGTAATAGTACCCCGAATGAGTACACGTCAGATTTCTGTGTCAGCTTACGACCATCTAATGCAGCTTCTGGGGCACGATAGCCATTGGATTTTTGGAGTGTGGAAGGTGATGCAAAAACTGAGAGGCCAAAGTCGGATAATTTAGCATTGCCGGACCTGTCAATGAGGACATTCGTTGATTTGATATTGCCATGCACGAGCCTAAGGGACTTGCACGAGCTGTGAATGAAGGCTAATCCTCGAGCTGCCCCGGATGCAATCTTTAGTCTGGTGGTCCAGTCTAGCGGAGTTCTTCCAGGTCCTCTATTACCTGCATCCATCATAAGATAACATTTTCAATGCTTCACCAACAGAACACGAAAAAGATGTTTCCTATGCCATAGCTACTAGTTAAGACGATGGGCTAGTCACATTGCATAAACAGCACAAACTGATAGCTTTCATCACATAGCATAATATTGTAGCGCTAGAAACTACACAAACTCACCTTCTGTAAGTTTGAAAACTCAGAATGACTTCCAGATGAAACTAAAAGAACTGAGGTCATATAGAGCATAACTTGATAAAAATGTCATATCCGGCTTTTGGTCAGCTGTTACTTAGGTCTACATTACTTAAAAAGTACTTGCTGATAGATTCCCAAGAATCATTACAAGTATCCCCTGCAACATGCCGGGCGTACATGTAATTTCTCAGAAGCCCAGGGTCATTCTGTAATTTAGCAATATGTTGGGTGGTAAATGGTAAATTATTTCTATGATGTATGAACTAATGGTAAATTATTTCTATGAAGTATGATCTATTGTTCAGGCCCTTCAGGGGTCTTTAGTCTTTAGTCTTTAGTCTTTACACATACGAACACTTTAGTTTAAAATAAGAACAGCAAAAGTACACCAGCACTTTATTTTGGAAACAGCAATCCAACTTGAATGAATAACATTGGGGATGGAATCCAAAACTTTGGGGAGCCAAGAGGACCCAGTTGCATATCATTGCAAAAGCCACAAGAAGTAGCTGTTTGGGGTCCATTCGATTGTCCCGTAACCCGTTAGGGCAATTTAAGCAGCTTTCCTTGGCACAAGTAGTTCTTGCTATGTGGCAAGGAAGTAGTAACATTTATTCTACCAGGCAAGAATTTGATGAGAACCTAACCTAAACACAGCCAGTCTCAATTAATAAACCAGTGTATATCTCAACACTAGCTTCTTGAGCTGTTAGAGAGTTATGATGACAGAGACAACAAGGCTAAGTGAATGTTTTTTCAACACCATTTCGATATTAGGAAAGCGGATAAGGTTACAACGAACAAGATCAAAATGAACTTAGCTTACTTATAAAATCATTTAAGCACAAAAAGCGGAGAAAATGGAACAAAAACATCAAGTGGCACAGGTAGAAAGCAAATCTGTTCAAATATGTAGAGTCACTTTTAGTTTTTAACATGGTGATAAAGTAGTAAATGTTAGACATGTAGAAAGCTAAATATACCAAACCGCAGAATACGAACTACCCAAGAAACCAATGCACTAAGCTCAAGTTATAAGAAAGACTAGCATTTGCCTTAAAGCAGAGTGATTATTGAAGTCACCAACTTCCTAAGCTAACTACACCCATCTAGGACAAAGAAATTGTAAATTAATCAAGTCAAAATCAAATCCCATGTGCAAAATGTCGTTATCCAAGACTAACAATCTCACTAATCAATAGTCCAAGACAAGAGTTAAACAATCATGCAACTGGTAATAGTAAAAGAAGGGGATTTTTGCATACCATGAAGCAACCAAAACAAGTTCCCATTCGTCATGTAATCGAAAACCAACAACTTCTCATCCCGGGCGAAATAATACGCCTTCAAACACACCAAATTAGCATGCCTAACCCTCCCCAAAACCTCCATCTGCTGCTCAAATTCCCTCTTCCCCCCATTCACACTCAAATCCTTGAGCCTCTTCACCGCAACCACATTCCCATCGTCCAAAACCGCCTTGTACGCCGTCCCAAACCCTCCTTTCCCCAGCATTTCCGCCGAAGCCCTCAACAAATCCTCCAACTCAAACCTCCTCTCCCCTTCCAAGAACACCATCTTCCCCCTCTCCCCCTGCGTACCCGGATACGGGCTCGACGAATACACTATCTTCTCCACCAAGGCAGTATTAGTACCACCACTAGACATACCAGTACCACTCTTACTATTATGACTATTATTATTATAAAAACTCTTCCAGAAATAACAGTAAAGCAGCATAGTAACAAACCCTAAAACCAACACATCACCGACAACAATCAAGATTATAACAAGTAAGCTAATTTTACTTTTACCACTTCTCCTCTTCAATTCCGCCGGCATTGAGGTGGGCGACGAAGCAACAACACTCTTGGGTCTCAGCGGCGAGGCCATGGCACCGGGTCGGGTCGGGTCACATTTTCCCAACGGGGCGCCGCAGAGAGCCGGGTTGTTCGAAAACGAGGAATTCGGGAACGCCGAGAGCTCCCCGGGGATCTCGCCGGTGAACCCGTTTCCCGAAATGTTAAAGTCTTGCAATGTTGTTGTTAGTGTTAACGCGGCGAGACCCGAAATGGGACCCGCGAACCGGTTTAGTTCGAGTCGGAGCGTGAGCAAGTGGGTGAGGGGCGTGAGCATTAGGCCGGAGAAGTTGTTGTGGGAGAGGTCGAGGCGGAGGAGGGTGGAGGGTAGAGAGGGGAGCTGGCCGGAGAAGTTGTTGTGGGAGAGGAAGAGGAGTTTGAGGGAAGTGAGGGGGGAGAGGTCCGGGAGGTGGCCGTGGAAGGAGTTTTGTTTGAGGGAGAGGGTGCGGAGGTGGGGTAGGGAGGTGAGGGAGTCGGGGAAGGTGGGGGATGTGAGGTTTAGGTTTTCGAGGACTAGGTGGGTTACCCGGTTGTGGAGGCACGTGACCCCGAGCCAGTTGGTGCATGGGTTGGTGGTGGTGTTCCAGGTGGTGAGGATGGTGTTTGATGGGTCGGAGGTGGACTTGAAGAGGAGGAGTGGGGTGGTGTCTGGGTGGGTGGCGGTGGTGGTGTGGAGGAGGAGGAGGAGGAGGATGGCGGTGGCGAGTGGTGGCGGCATTGGTCGGAGTGAAGTGAAGTGAATAAGTTGAGTGTTATGGAGACAGACAAAAACATGGGTTTATGGTGGCTTCCTTTTAAGTCAATGCAGTAAGTAGAGTAGAATTAAATGCTTTTTCTTTTTCTTTTTCTTTTTCTTTTTTTTTTCTTGGGAGAATCAGGATATATTTTCTTTTTCTCACTTTTACGTGCCCTCTCAATTCATTGTAACCCGCAGACGATTTCATATACTCGAACACCATTTTGCCATTGTGGGCGTTCGGTTAGAGTTGCAACGTTTCATTTATTTGCCATATTTGAACATGGTTATAATAATTTTGTATTCCATCAACACATTTTTGTGGCCACAAATCATCCATAAAGTAAAAGCAACATCCACTATCAATATAACTCAATATTTAAATCTTCTCTGGGACGGAGGGAGTATTAGTTAGTGAAAGAGAGGTCCAGGGTTCGATCCTCAGTGGTGGCGGAGTTATAAAGTTGGTCTAGGTGTGGAGAAATAAGGTGGTTTGGGAGAAAATTTGTATAACACTAGTCTAGTGTAGCAGTAGTAGTTGTAATATTTACGGTTTCAAAAAATATATATTAGTGTTACTCAAAAAAACTTACATGACATGTTGTTTATAAGTTAATTAGTTAAGTGCACAGGATTGTCGATGGGTCGTCGTCTTGTTCAAGTTCGCGTCGCATTAATATTACACTCAGTACATGATAGAAAGCAACAAGATTGATGGTATAGTACGAGTACCGGCTAGTTTGGCGTGTTGCTTGTTTGTTTGTTTTTTGTTCATAATATGGTGCTGTACTTGTTACATGCAAACTTAGCTCCTCATTCGGTCCCACCCTCACAACGGTCTCAAGCGGTGCAGCTTTTTCGTCTGTGTGTTATAATTGCTCCATATGAGTACATCTTTTTACAACCACGTACACAATTTCACGTCAAATTTTACTTCCTCCGTGATGAGGGTATTTATGTCATCACTGTACGCCCTCGAAATGCCATCAAATGCCCTCGAAGCATCTACTCCCTCGAAAGGACAGAGACCATCGAAAGCATAAAGCCACCAAGCATTTACACCCCCGAAACATCCATGCCCTCGAAAGGACATACACCCTCGAAGGGACTGACACCCTCGAAAGCATCTACCATCAGCTAGGACCCACTCACATTTGCCTATATATAGCCCAAGGTACACTACTATTTCAACACAATCTCAACACACTTCCACTCTCTAAATACCTTTTCATTTCCTTCGGGTATTACCACTTAAATGAACGCCGGTCTAACTATTGGCAGGCCGATAAACCACTAACCGCCCCACCCCGTTCCCAGGTTCCCGCTAAGAAATAAACCCAAGAACGACTCTAAACGGAGGAGATCTTGGAGATGATGAGGAAAACGGCACGAACCATATTTTACCCGCATCACTCCGTTTATTTATGAGTAGGTTCCTAATTGGTAAAGAAATACACGCTTTTAAGAAATAATACTCCCTCTGTTCCGGTAGAAATTATCCTATTTGGTTTTTTTCGATCAACAGTGGTCAACTTTGACTCCCAATTACTCTTATACTATAATGATAAAATATTTAATAAAACTATATTATGAATATTTAGGTTCTATATTTTCATAATATGATTTCGTCAAATACTTTATCATTATAGTTTAAGATTAATCGAGAGTCAAAGTTGAAAACTGTTGACTGAAAAAAGTCAAAATGGATAATTTACATTGGGACGGAGGGAGTATTAAAGAATTAATTTGTATGAGTCCTATATTGTAAGTGAGTGATATAGTATAAGTAAGAGTGGTAAATGGTGATAAAAAATGAGAGATAAATTATAAAAAATTGGTAATTGAGTTGAAATTTTTTTCATATTTGGGTTAGGAATTTTGTAAAAAAATGCCCAAAATTGAAACCTATAAACTTTTTTTTTTTTTTTTTATTAATGAAAATGGAGTAAGTATAATTTAAATTTACCACTCCGTCCATTATACTATACTCCATCCGTTCCAAATTAAACTTTCTAAGCTGATTTTCCTTTTTAACTTTGATGGTAAATTACTATATATTACACATAATTAGTATATGATAAATTTATATTAGAAAGGTGGGTCAAGTTGGGTGTGGAGAGGTGGTGTTGGGGGGATGTATTCTGTTAAGGTGGGGTATAGGGCTCAGGAGGTTCAACGGGAGCAGGATGCTGGTATCGTGGATGGAGCTTTGTTGGATTGGAAGAGGTTGGTTTGGATGAAGTGGGTACCATTGAAGGTGAATGGATTTGTGTGGAAGGTTGCTTGGGGTAGGATTCCAACGATGGATAATTTGAAAAGGCGGAATATTTTGCATGAGGCGGTGGATTCGACTTGTAAGGTGTGTCATCAAGGGGAGGAGTCGGTGGCTCATTTGTTTGTTTCTTGTCCGATTGTTGTGGCAGTGTGGAAACATGTGTTGGCTTGGCTAGGTTGTGAGTGGCGCCCATGTGGTTCAATTCTTGAGTTATTGGAAGGGCAAATGTTTGGTGATGAGGTAGTTGATAGGAATTTAAAGGTATTGTTAGTGCAAGGGTGTGTTTGGAGTTTGTGGGGTTTAAGGAATGAAGTCATTTTCAGGGATAAAGAAGTGTGTGTGGAGCGTTTGGTGGAAAAAATTAAGGTGGTGTTATGGAGATGGGTGACTGGTAGGGGGGCGATTGACTGGTCTTATTCTTTAAATTCTTGGTTGCTTCATCCATTAATGTGTTGGAATTCAAGGGGTTGATGTGGTGGGTTAGTGGTTTTTGAGGGGGTGGTTGTTCGTCCATGTTGTTGCTGCGTTTTTTATGCAGGTCGATGTTGTTGCTGCATTTTTGGTTACAGGTTGCTGCTGTTGTTGCTGCTGTTCGTGGCTGATGTTGGTGCTGTTTCGGTGCTGGGTTTGTAGGTTCTGAAGCCGGCTGGACTTGTGCACAGTCTGGGGTGGGGCATAGCGGTAGTTGTATAGGCCGTTTGATCTATTGATGTTGTTTGCTTCATCCGTGTGGGTTGGGAGGTGATTTATACTTGTTTTATGTCTGTTTGTTCGTACTGTGTTTGGTGTTTCTCTCTTTTTTGGAATGACTTTACAGGACTTGGCACGTCGATAAGAGGATGGAGTGAGGTGCGCATATAGGGAGCTAGGGAGTGGAGAAACGTTTAAGAAAGGCATGATTCAGGATCGCCAGTAGTTGCGGTTTGGGGCTTGTGGTTTTCTTTTCTTCCTTTTGTTTTTTCTTTCTCTTGTGATGGTGGTTTTGTGTTTGTGTTGTTTTGTTTTGGCATGTGTTATCTGGGTAGTGTGTTTGGATGACAGGGACGGACAGGTGTGGGTGAGGAACGACTGGACTTGTTGATGCTTCGTTGGTTGGATTTTTCTAGTGTTCTTTAAACTCGAGGGATGTTTACAAACGAAAACTGATTGTGCTTGCGGTGGTGGTGCTGTAGCGGCGCCGAGTGGTGGTGGTGGTTTTGCCGATTGGATTGGGGGAGAAAATGGAGCGCAGAGATGGAAGGAATGGGCTTTTGGGAGTTAGAGAGAAAATGGGAGAGAAGAATGGTGGTCGATCGATGATGAGGAGTGGTGGTGGTGGTGGTTTTCGCCGGTGTAGACGGAAGAGGAGTTAGGGATTGAAAAAATCGAAATGGGAAAGAAGGGGGAAATCGTGTTCTGTATATAAGGATTCAGCGACGGATGAGCCGTCGCTAGGTATTTATTTTATTTTATTTTCCATTTTCCTTATTTAATTAACCAGTATGGTGAACGAGTTTAGCGACAGATGAAATCATGCGTCTCCAATATAGCGACGGATCGCTTTCATCCGTCGCTAAGCTTGAGCCGGATTAGATCTCCAGAGGCACGAACTGGGCTTAGAGCGCGATTCGTCTTTATCCGTAGCGATCCGTCGCTAATTAGCGACGGATAGTATCCGCATCTACTAATCCGTCCCTAAATGTCTGATTTCTTGTAGTGCAAAGAGCATTAGATCATCAGCAAAACATAGATTTATGATCTTCAATTTCTCACATTTAGGATGGAAATTGAAATCAGAGGCTAACTGCTGCAAGCATCTATGTAGGTACTCCATAATTAAAGCAAATAAAAGAGGAGACATGGGATCACCCTGTCTCAATCCCCTTTTTGCTTTTAAAAGCTTCGAAAGCACTCCATTGATATTGTACCTATATGACACTGTCCGCATACATGTCGTCACCCAATCTACAAACTTCAAAGGGAACCCCAATTCTTTCATTATCATCTCAAGTGTTGGCCATTCAAAAGTATCATAAGCTTTTTGCATGTCCATTTGGATCATGCACCTAGGAGAGATTCCTTTTCTATTGTAGCCTCTGACAAGTTCTTGCGCTATGATGATGTTGTCTTGAATCAATCTTCCAGGTATGAAAGCCGACTGACTCATATCAACAACACTTCCAATTACTCTCCCCAGTCTATTGGTAATTATCTTAGAGATAACTTTATAAATTGTGGTACAGCATGAAATAGGCCTCATTTCCCTCATGGTTCTAGCATCCACAGTCTTGGGAATCAAGGTGACAAGCGTGCAGTTAAAGGCAGGGTATAGTGAATTCTTATGAAAGAAATCAAGGACAGTACTTACCACATCTTTCTTCACAATACACCAGGCAGATTTGAAGAATTTTGAATTAAACCCGTCAATTCCAGGGCTCTTGTCATCTCCAATGTCTTTTAAGGCCTCATATATCTCACCTTCAGTTATTGGTGCAATCAATTCTTCTCTGTCACGACTGATTAATTGTCTTCTAGACCTCAAAATCGGCACATTTACACACTCCAATCTGTCCGCAGAACTTCCCACCAACTTTTCATAAAACAACAACACTTCCTCTTCTATTTCCATATCAGTCACAACAATACTCCCATCTTCTCTAACCAAATCTGCAATCCCAGTTTTCCTATTCTTCTCCTTCACTGCAGCATGGAAAAACGTTGTATTACTGTCACCCAAGTGTAACCAATCAACTTTCGATTTCTGCCTAAGAACTTTTTCTTCAATATCATGCCATTTCACAAGCTCTGCCAAGCACTCTTTAACTTTCAAAGCCAGATCACCATTATTTCTGTAAAGCACTTTGAGCCACCTCCAACTGATTTCTAGCACTTTGAATTTTGATTGGCAGCCCTGTGATTCTTCTAGTACAGCCTCTTAGGACAAACTGAAGCTTTTTAAGATTCTTCCATACCACTGATGAACGCGCGGATGTCGTGCTCCAACGCGAACGAATCAAATAAATTTGTAATTAGCCAAAGGCAATCCACAACTACAACGAAAACTGTAGTGTAGCAGTAGAATGACTCGAGTGTCGTTCTCTCATGACTATAACTAGCTTAATCTATTTAACAAGAGAATATAAAACAGCAGACAGATAGCAAAAGGGGGTTTCTAGCAGATAATGTAGATTGGTGATAGTATGGTCCTTCTTAGCATAACGGGTCGATAATCATGCATAAATTCCTCAATCTTGCATAGAGATCTTTGAATCAATCTAGTGTCATGTTGCAAATATTAAGCACTGCGAAGATAATTGGTCTGACAAGTCAATCACTATTGTCCTAATGTGTTCCGTAATTATTCAACACTACGAAGATAATTGGTCTGATGGTCGACAAGTGTCCAATTGTGCATAATAATTAATACAACATACGAGAATTTAGGCTGTGTCTGATCAACGAAATAAAGCAACGACACGGAGTATAATGCGCGATATAGCCATTAGCACGATTATCTTCCCTTCGCTAAGAATTCACATACTACCACCAACGATAAGTTTAGCTACTCATAATAGGCATGCAATCAATAGAAATCATAGAAGAAAACATATTGAAAGATATATAAAATAAGTAGATTAAACTGTAAGATACAAGTTACCGAAGGTTGTCAATCTCCGAAGTATCCCCTAAGCTACAGAACTCACAGGACAGGCCCCGGGAAGTTCCTACCTAAAACTATAGAGAGAGGTGAGAAAGTAGGTCTGGAAAGATATGATTTTCGGAGAAAACTGAGCAACTATATATAGGCCCCAAAATACTGTGGGGCGGTTCGCCCCAGAGAAAAACTCGCGGAATTCCGCGTTTTTGGATTTCTTCCCCTTTTCGGACTCGGTTTCTGACTTCTAGTAGCCTTCTAACCTCCAGATTCGGCCCCTAGACTTAAAATCCTATCCGGAAACCTTCATATACTCCAAATAGGCTTCTGGAACACCAATTCCTTGTCAACATCAATATAATTGCCCGGAAATCTTCGAATTTCAACCAAAACCTGTAAAATAAAATCTAAAGGGAAACGTGACACTATTCTAATAAAATGCATTAAAATATAGCTAAATTAACATAGAGGATAACTAAAATAGGTGAAAAAGACTCGAATGAAAGTGTAAAATACACATTCATCAACCACCTTCTGAATAGAGCCAGAGATATGCTTATTCCAACTGTTATTTGCAGTAGGCAAGAAGTCCTCAATATCCGTCAAGCAATTTAAAATTTTGAAGCATCTATGTTTTGGCAGATTTTTAACCAGTTGATTCACTTTTAGAGGTGAATGATCAGAAACTCCAGGAGTTAGTACTTCCAGAACCACGTCAGGATTTTCTTGGAACCAGCTGGTATTTGCTATCCCTCTATCAATTCTGGAATTAATCATCCCATTAGACCAAGTGAAATAGGCACCTTGTGTATCAATTTCAGCCAATCCATTTCCCTCCATTATATCCAAGAGGTCTTTATATTCATGTAAATGAACCGGTTCCCACCTTCTCTATCATTAACCCCCAAGACATTGTTGAAATCCCCAATACACATCCATGATTCATGAATGTTCACAGGCAAATGATTCAAATCATTCCACAACTTTCTTCTCAAATCCACTTGGTTGTGGGCATAGATGAAAGTCACCAATCCTTTATCCCCCCCATTCACCTCAGTGACTCGACAATGAATATACTGGTCACTGCAGTTAATGAGATGTACTCTGATCCTACTCTAATCCCACATCACCCATATCCTTCCATTCTCATGACAATTATAGTTATCAATAAACTATCATTTTGTTCCCAAATTTCTCCTTATACTAGTAGAATTACTTATTTTTACCCTAGTTTCCAAAAGGCCAGCCAAGCAAACTTGTAGAGCATTGAGACGGGAGCCAATCTTCTTATATTTGACTGCCTTGTTAAGCCCCCGAACGTTCCATACTATCATGGAACATGGTCTTGAACCCCTAATGATCCAGTTCCTTGACCAAAAGGGGTAAAACCATTTCCCGTTTCAACATCAACAGATCCAAATTGAACAGAAGGGCTACTGACTAACCTTTGTTGAGCCGCACTTCTACCCTCTACAGTTTTCCATTCTGCTGCTTGCTGTCTTAGAAGTGCATTAGAATTTCTTGCCATCTCTTTAGTAAACTCAGGAGGCTTATCATTGGTCACAATACTTGTAGCCTGCCTTGCATTGTTAGCTACAGTACTTACAATAGAAGGCTGCAGATCGGTTGCTTTATCGATCTGAGAAGTCTGCTCTCCATGTTTTTCCCCCGTTGCAGGAGCTGATACCACCCTTTTCACCCATTTTGTTTGTGGCTTTGCTCTCCCTTGCGGTCTGTTTTGGCCTTGATTCTGTCCACCAGCCTCTCGAGCAGGTGCCTGACCATTTTGCACTTGACAGACGTGTCCTAACTTTTGACACTGTTGGCAAAATAAAGGTTTCCATTCATAAATCACCGCTTGTTTTACTTTGTTACCCTGTTTATCTCTTACCATAATGTACTCCTTCAATGGTTGTGTAATGTCCACCTCAACCATGATTCTAGCATAAGACACTCTATATTTCTTAGCCGTGCATTCATCGGTTACCATTGGAGTCCCAATAGAACTGGCAATTTTCCCCAAACTATCCTCACCCCACAGATAGTTAGGCAATTGCGGCAGTGTCACCCAGATTGGAATAGCTTTGAGCAAATCTTCAGACAGAGAGAAGTTTCTAGTCCATGGCACTAAAAACATAGGTCTACCAAAGATAGTATATGGCCCTTTCATCAAAACATCCTGCAAATCTCTCTTCGACCTAAACTTAATTTTAAAGTATCCCTCATCATTGTAAAACAACTCAGGTAAAGCAACGAAATTCCAGACTTTCATCATAAAAGATTTCACAGAGTTCATCGACAAATCCTCATCCACAACATACATGATAAGAGAGTTCTCCCAAAACTTAACTTCAGAAGCAATATCATCATCATTTATATCCACAATAATTTCACCATTTTCAATAGTAGGAGGAAAGTATTTGAGTTTCAGGCAATCTGTTGTCACTGATCACATCAACCCAGGCTGAATCCTCCTTTCCACCTTTGTTTTGACCCTCTCTCTGTTTTGTAGTAACTTCTTCCTCCAGCTCTGGTTCCTTCTCACCCTCTCCCTGAGCATTTTCATCAATGGTCTGTATTTCAGTGCGCGGAGTTTGAGTTGTTACCGTCATCGTAGGAGGCGGTGTATTAAGCCGAGGATCCACTGTAGATAAATTCACATCCGTACTTGCCGGAACCCTAGCCTGCGAGCTTTCCCCAAATTGAACTTCATTCGCTATCTGATTCGTTGTGACAAGTGGGGAATTGTTTATACTAGAGAGGATGGCTCTCACCACGGGAAGCGTTGCTGGGACCGCCTTTTTCTTCTTCGTCGGCCGGCCAACTGGACGTGGCATCGTGGCGAGCAGAGATTTTTCACGTCGACTATGTGAAAATCGCCCCTACAAAACTCCTTTTGTTAAACGCGTTGGACAATGTTTAAGTAAATTAAATTGTTGTAAAAGAATTGTCCTCCCTATAATATGGGAAGGACAAGTTCATGAACGAGCATGAATCGGATACTGGCAGGAGCGACTCAAGCACTTTTGGGGCCTAAAGAAAATTATATAAGATGACTATCTAGATGAGGCTTTCCAGTTCATATTTTCTACTAAATAAACAATATATGATTATATGATGAAGATGCTAATTACTAATATTTAATCCTTCAATTTTTACACCTTGTATAATTATTATAATTCTGTTAATTTGCCTCCATCTTTTGTGATTTATTTGTTTTGAAATTCTTCCTAAGCTTACCCTAGTATTTAAATCTTTCTAGTTTTACTTATTTTATAATGAATATAATTTTGTTTTCCTTTTATTCATAATATTAAATTTACGATAAAGTAATATTTCTATGCAGTGGTTTATTTACTTTTTTCTATTACATTTTATGTATAATAATCAACTTTTATATAATCCCCAGTTTCGCTTTTAACGTGTCCACCAGAAAATACGTCATATTTATAGAGAAAAAAGAGTCTTTTTATTTTATAAGATTTTGCTCCCCCTGACCAAAATTCTTGCGTTCGTCCCTGACTATGATAGAGTTTAATGTATTGGACTAATAATGTGGCAGTGTTTGATGGTAAAATAGAGTTTGAGGATTAAAAATTGTGGGCCCCTTGGACAAAAAGATTGAAAACTAGAGGGGTGAATAGTATTTAAAACTTTTATAGTCTAACAATATTTCTAATAAATCTTGTTCAATTATCTAGTACTTAAATTTAGAACGCGGAAGACTTTGTAATAAATACACATGTTCAACAAACTATAAAAATATTTCTTCAGAAGTAAAGTACAGTAAGTAAATTGCTCAAAATAAATGACACAAGTTTTTTATAGTGGTCTCTGAAGTTGGTGTAATCCTTCAACTATCCCGCTACCCGGTCCAGGGACATTTTAGATAGATAAATGAGACAACCTTACATATATCCTATCTACAACATTAGAGACGCATTCTAATGTTCCCCCTAAATTATACCTCAGGCTTGGCAGCTAAGTACTTTCTATACTCAGTGACCTTAAGCTCTTCCTTAACTTTCCGATTAAGTACTTCTTCGGCTCATCCTTGATGAAGTTTTTCCTTAGAATCCACCACCAAGAACTTCCTCTGCTCAACATACCTTGAGCTTTTCGATCCTTAACTTCCCAATCCAAGTACTTCCTCTGCTTTTGAGCTCTTCCTTAGTGGACTTTCAAGTACTTCATGTGCTACAATCTTCTAGTCTTGGTTGCTTTGTGGGTTGGTTTGTGAATAAGGCTGTCAATTTGGGCTAATAGGTTGGGTTTAGGATTTTCTTCGTAAGCATATGCCTCTTAGACACCTACCTAGTTACACATATTTATTATATAGGTGTAAATAGTTGCGTTGGAAATGGGCTAGGCTTACCTATTTACCTATTAATTTTGAAACTTTGTTTTTCCAGAAAGACTAAAATATAATTACGAATTTGTATAATCCTACGAATCCTGAAACACTTTATACTCTTTGACAATAGAGTACGAAAGGGAGATGACCTAGGACTATTTTTTATGGAAATAGAAAAAAAAAGTACATACTGTATCATTCAAAACTTCACTGAGAAGTCGTAAACTACTTTGGACTGATCATGAAGCAAAATTGAACAATGCAGAAGACATCGTCTCATAACCGAGCAGCAATATAAAGATAATGCATTATAAATCATGGAACAAAGTATTGAAAACGAAGCAATTCTGGACGCGCATATGCTAAATTATGTTCAACATCTTACAAATTTATTTAAAGTCATCGTGAACATCATGTGTCATACTTGCATAAGAAACTCAAACTCGAAAGCAGAGACGGGGAATAGTTCGATATCCTGGAGTCATAGAAGCCAAGAATGCAACTGAATAGAAGAGTTTAATAGCTACTGAAATCAAAAAACAAGAAAAAAAAAAAGAAAAAAGAAACAATCCACTGTTGCAGGGCCACCTCACAAGTCACAATACCATGGCTGATCTTCTCACACAACATCAAATCTAGATGGAAAAACACATTAAAATCCTAGAAAGAAACAATAAAATAGAGAGTAAAATAGAGAAGATAACAGATTAGTTTGCATCTCACCTGTGATGGGATTTGAGTGTAAGAGAGGAAGAAAGATGGAGATTTTGAGCGTAAGAGAAGAAAAAATGTTCTAGAAAAACAAGTCTACGCGCTGTGTCAAAAGATTTTTTTTCCTTTCGTTTCGTTCAAGCCTATTAGGCGCCTAATTACCCAACAAATAAAACTATCTACTTAAGTTGTTAATAGTTATAACCTAATTAAACCTATTTATTAATTGAGTAGGCTTAGATAGGGATTTTGTATGTGGATTTAGGTAGTTATGTGGGCTTTAGCCCATTATGACAGGCCTATTTGTCAGTAAGCAAATTCTCATGACTTTTTCAGTCACTCAGATATGCTTGAGTTTCTTCATAACTTTTCAGTGATTTAGATAACTCTTAGAGTTTTTCTTGTTATACTTTTCAGTATATCACATGCTACTCTTGATCTTACCCAAGTATGTGATATATATTCAAGAGTATGAATCTTGTACTTAAAATACTTGATTAAGTTTCTTCACTACTATCACTTGTTGAAAGTCAGGACACTTAGAACTACACCTACACTTGACAAATCAAGAGCTTTGGTTGCAACAGTAAAGCCAATTGTGTGTAGAGTGTTAAGTTTGAATATTCTTATGTCTTTGACAAATGCCTTATTTCTAAGCAAGTAAGCAAGAATGTGCTCTTTACACTATTCTTGTGATTCAACACTTTGTGCAACTGTAAAAAGTGTATTTTCATGTGTCACTTGTGTAATTTCTACGCTCACATCTAACAGACACATATATCTTCTTTTAAACCTTATAAGTGTTGGTATTTATAGTGGAAAGTCAAAACCCGTTTGAATAATGTCTGTTGGGTCTTTTGATGATTCACATTACTGATACCTTGAGTATAACATTGACTTGTCATCATCATCTTTTCAGAGAAGTGTGCTTTTGTTCAGGCATCTATGTCTAAATCAACTAAATCATTGTACTGTATTTTTTATAGGAATTTTAGCTAATTCCAAAGTGGGTTTTCTATGACTTTGTGGCTTAACCAAAGAGCGCTCGCACATTCAAAACTTGTGTTTTATTGAATGTGAATAATCTACTATGATAGTAGAAAGCACTTGAGAAAGAATTACTAAAATTCACTTGGGGGTGAAAGAGTAATTGAAGCTCAAAGTGTGTTGGTTGAGAACTTAGCTAGGAAGCTCAAGAGTTGAAATTGGAAGATATCCCACATAGCTAAAATGGGAAGAGTATGAGCTAGACATAAGCGTCTAGTTTGCAAGAGTGTTTGGACCCCTTGGGGGGTACCCATGATTTTGGAAGGGGGGAGGAGCTACATGGCTCCTTGGTTCGCCCAAGCGCACCCGCCTGGCTCCGCCAGGAGCCGGGCCCGGTCACGGGTCGTGGGGCGTGGGCATGAAATGGCTAAGGCTAGATAGTGGTGGATATTATCTTTTTGGGCCAAATACTAACTTGGCATTTGGATCCAATTAGAAGAAGCCCAACAGGGCGGTCCGGTCCAGTCCATTTCGCTGCAGATTGTACTGCTTGAGTGAAAAGTTCTGGAGCGCGAACAGACATGAAGCTTGAGTGAAAAATTGTATTTTTCCGTTCCAGCCTTTTGATCGAATTGTTGTGTTCATTCAGTCGAACCTTTGCGTTCTTTCATCAATTCGCTACTGTTCGTCGCACCACTTGGCCTATTATAAATAAAACCTTCCAGTATAGCAAAACTTACTCAATTCATTCTGCTCTTCTCCTCTACTACCAAATAATTATGTTCTTCCTTATTGAGATAAACCAACACGAATTTAGTTTGGCGTGCTACCTTCTAAATTCTCCTGCAGTCTTATCTTGCGGATATATTTGTTGTACTGTGAGCACTGGCCAGGGCAAATATTATCTCAGAGAACTCGGGCTATCCCGTTATTCTGCAGCATTACTTACACCTACTTATACTCTCTTCTAGTTTCCTCTCATACAGATACTGAAAGTGCTAATATTCCAACATTTTGTCCTTATTATTTCAACGGATTAATAACGCTTTTTGAGCTTCATAACTAGTTGTTACTCAGATTCCTTCAGTCTTCAACAATCCTATGCAATTTTCATATCTTCAGATAGCTAACTCTTCTGTTGGATGTCTTCACCTCTGGTCTTCTTCTAAGTAATAAAATTACATTCATACACCTATCATTTTATACAAGATTTGATAGACTAACATACTCAATGTTGTTCTTCTCTGACAATGTTCAAGTGAACTAAGAGCACTACTAACACCTTTTTTTAACTTGATTGCTGATAAAAACACTTAATAGGATTTCCTAATAGAGATGGTATTTGGTCATGTATATTTAAAGAAAAAAATCTAATTTTGATGATAATTTCAGCCCGACGAACTAGTGACGAACTAATATTAGCGCAAAATTGACGCTCAATTGTTCAAATTTAGGAATTAATGATAATTCTCTTAACTACTTCTCAGGAATAAAAGATAAAAGAAAAATGAAAAATTTAGTAAGTACTGTATATTTCTCACAAACCAAAAAACTTTGACAAAAGTTTTCATCGATCGACAAATCATTCAAGTAAACACAATTGGGAGAGAAAAATGGTGATCGATTGTTTTTAATTGCCTAATTGACAATCCAAAACTCCTGTAGTATCAAGACCGAAAAAAAACATTTTTTCTCTCTCACTAGGAGCGAAAACACACACTGCAGCGTGTAACTGTCATCGATGGGTAATAAGCGCGGACGCCCCAAGAAAGTGGTTCCGGTGACGGTACCTGAAGATGATCGGCTCTCTGAGACTGTGAAAGGGAAGGGAAAGTTGATTGAAAATCGTGAACAGAGTTTGGAGAAAGAAATTGTCAATGAAGATCCAATCGATTCATAGACTACGTTGAAATCTATGGATCTTAGACGTGGAATATCGGTGCATGGTGGGTGGGGTCATGGTGGGTGGGCCCCACCACCATCACCAATTTAAAAAAAACAGAGAGGGCGCACAATTATGAGCGCCCTCATGGCCACCAGCCGGTGGCTCGTGGCCTCTATGGAGGGGGACACTTGTCCCCCTCCTATTGGTCTTTTTTTTTATTTATCTTTTATACTTATTATTATATTTTATATTATCTTTTTAAATTGTATCATTATCTTTTATATTATTTGATATTTTATTATTTTAAACAAAAAATATATTAAAATTCATAATGTTTTCCCTCTAACTAATACAGTAATTTTATAATAATATATAATTATTATATTATAATTATTAAATGATAATAAGAAAATGAAAAAAATAAATAAATTGAATTGGTTGGGTGGTGGGTGATCATGAATAAATGTGGATTTTGGTGTTGTGGTGGGTTGGTTGTAGGATGGGGTATGTGGATGAGAGAGAAATTAATTTTTTATTTCTTGTGGTGGGTGGTGATTGGTCATGGATATTTATGGTCTTAGTGAGGCAACTGTGCCACAGGTGATGGGGCAATCGGAATCTGTTGCGGCTCTAGTTCCAACTGCTTGGGTTGATGTTGTGCGAGGTAATCGTTTACCCACCAACGACCTTTCGATCTAGTATTCGGCTCCAAGGGTTGGTGATGAAGGACTGGAAATTACCATTGATAAGGAGGATGTCGATTCAGAATTAGTATTCTGGAATACAACAATGATTATGTATGTCATTGGATCGTTGTTATCCATGACCTCTGTGAAGCAGTTTATGGTGAAGACTTGGGCTTTTATGGAATTGCCAGATCTATACTTCCACGATGACGAGTACTTTATTATTCGCTTCAAATCTGTTGCTGATCGAGATGCAGTTCTGCACAAAGGTCCTTTCTCAACCTTTAATATGCCAATGTGTTTGGTGAACTGGTCGCCTGAATTTGATTTAAAAGCCAATCTCTTGCGTGTTCTTCCCATATGGGTCAATTTACCAAAGTTGCCTTTACATTTATGAGGAGAACGGAGTTTGAGTAAAATAGCTAGTGTTCTGGGCAAACCGGTTATGACAGATGAATGTACTGCTAGAAAATTGCGTGTATCTTATGCTCGTCTGCTCGTTGAAATTGATGTAACGGAGGAGTTAAAAGAATCTGTGACAATTTGTGACAGTTTTGGTGCTAAATTTGTTCAGAAAGTTGAATATGAATGGCTATTTTGTACGAAGTGCAAGCAAGTGGGACATAACTATGGAAAACAACAGCCTATTGCGGTTACTGGAAATAGGAGACAGGGTCAGCGCACTTGGAAAGAAAATCCAGGGATAGCAAATGTTCCTGGGGCTCAGGAAACTGGATCAGCACATCACAGTAATGTAAGGCAGAACAATCAGGTTGAAGTTTTAGGGACTGGGAAGGGTCCGGCTAGAACTACTACATCTTGTACATCATGATGTGTTGGAATGTTCGGGGGTTGAATGGAACTGCCAGGCACTCTGAGGTCCGCTCCCAGCTTAGTACTCTGAATTGTGCCTGTATTGCACTATTAGAAACTAGAATAAAGTGTAGGAATGCTAGTAGAATAAGGTCGAAGTTTGGCCAACAGTGGATTTATCTTGATAATTATAGTATTCATGATAACGGTAGGATTTGGTTGTTATGGAAATGTACTAGAAAAGTATTGTGTTTATGCATTGTACTGATCAACTACTTCATGTGATTGTTAATGACATTAATGGTTCCCTGAAGTTTTGGCTTACTATTGTTTATGCGCACAATACCTTGGAAAGAAGACGTAGTCTGTGGAAAGATATCACGGATATTGCTGCTTCCATTCATGATCCTTGGATTATAATGGGTGATTTCAACAATGTGTTGACAGTGGATGATAGATCTGGAGGTCATGCGGTATCTGCTTATGAATACCATGATCTGCAGACTATGAAGGATGAGGTGGGTCTATTTGAATGCAATACCTTGGGAGATCATTTTACATGGTCAAATGGTATGTTTTATTCAAGTATAGATCGTGTTATCGGAAACTTGGAATGGTTTCGAAAGTATGATCATTATAGAGTGGAAGTTCTTGCTTCCCATATATCCAATCATGCGCCTTTAAGATTGATTCTTGATGATGAAAGGCGCCCTGCTTGACCTATCTTTAAGTTCCTTAACTGTACAGTAAAGGTTGTAGGTTTTAAGGAGGTGGTGCTACAGAGTTGGAGTGGGTTTCTGCATGGACAGCCTATGTATGTCATATGGGAAAAATTGAAGCGTTTGAAACCATCCATAATGCATATACAGAAACGATTTCATGGTATTCGTCGCAAAGTTTTGGCAGCTCGTACTGATCTGGAAATGGCGTAGAGAGCTTTGCAGGCTGACCGGTTTTCTGGACAGGGAGTTCAGGAAGTGAAAAGTTGTACAACAAACTTGTTAAAGTGGGTAAATCTGGAAGAAGAAATCGGAAGGCAGAAAGCAAAGGCTGATTACATAAAGCTGGGGGGATAATAATAATTCATACTTCCATGCTTTGGTGAAAGAATGGAATAAGGGCACTGGACTATATAGACTAGTGAACACGCATGGGGATGTAATAACAACGTGACAGGAACTTGAAACAGAGGTTTTAGAGTTTTATGATCAGCTGATTGGTACGCGCTCTGCAGAATTACGAGTTGTGGACTTAGATGCACTGAGACGTGGAAAACAACTCAGTCGGTCTGATGGCGATTGGCTTTGTAGGGCAATAACAGAGGAGGAAATTTGGATGGCGGTTAATGATATTGGAGATAATAAAGCTCCTGGGGTTGACGACTTCAACGCTAAGTTTTTTAAAGAAACTTGGTCAGTTATAAAGCATGATGTGATTGTTGTTATTCAAGATTTCTTCATCAACAAGAGATTGTACAAAGCTATCAACTGTACCTTGGTCACCCTTATTCCAAAATCAAAGGAGGCACAAACTATGAAGGAGATGAGTCTGATATCTTGTTGCACGACTCTATATAAAATCATCTCAAAAATCCTTACAACTAGGCTGAGTAAAGTTCTAAATAGTGTGATTCATGATGGTCAATATGCCTTCCTTCCCGGCAAGATTATACATGATAACATTTTTCTTGCTCAAGAAATAGTTAAAGGATATGGTAGAAGAGGAGTATCTCCACGTTGTATGATACAGATGGATCTACAAAAAGCATATGACAGTGTTGAGTGGCAGGCTTTGGAGGCGGTGATGAAAGAATTGGGTTTTCCAAGATTATTTATTGATTGGATTATGGAATGTATAACTTCTGTCTCCTATCGATACAATATTCAAGGTACGCCTTCTAAGTTACTTACTCCGGTAAGAGGCCTCCGACAAGGTGATCCAATGTCTCCATTATTGTTTGTTATCATTATGGAGTATTTACATCGTGTGCTGCAAACTTTACAAGATAATCCAGATTTTAACTGGCATCCGTAGTGTGAACTAGAAAAGATTACTAATCTTTGTTTTGCTGATGATCTATTAATGTTTGCTAGAGGGGATGTTGTTTCTGTTCAACTCTTGATGGAGAAATTTCTTATCTTCTCTAATAGGATGTTTGATTTGGACTAGAAAAAGGAAAACCAGCATTTCCTAGGAAATGTGGTCCAAACTCATAAGTAGGAAATGTAGTAGGAAATGTGAGGCTTTTCCATGATTGGTTTGTTAAAATGCACTAGGAAATGTTCATTGGACCATATTTTCATTTTCTTGTTTGGTTATGCAATTGTTTAATTTTTGGAAATTGATGTTGTCGATAATCCCCCTTCGCATTTTTCTTAAAAGGAGTCGTTCCGTCTCATTTTATTTTTGCGGTTTAATTTAAGATTTATTAAAGGTCAAACGAGGCTAAAAAAGTCAACAAAATAAATGTAAAGAATCTAAAAAACAGATGAGTACAGTTGAAGCCAATGATAATGAGCAACATGGAAAGATGTCAACAAAAAGATTAATTTGAAAATATTATTAGTAATAATTTATTAAGCTAATTATAATCAAATAATAATAATCGTTATTAATATTATCATTATCGCAACAGCTACGAAGAAGGGAAACAGATCAAAGCTTTAATATAGCAGCTACCACAATTCTAGAATGGGATACCACAAAATAGTTTCGAATCGAAAACTATTGGTCTCAAAATCTAGAAGCATCTTATGGGACGTAAAAAGAAAGAAATTTCAACGACTATCAAATGAAATAAAATACATAATTTCGGAAGACGTTAAAAATTGATCTCAAAGTCTAGGTTTTTCCAGTGACGATTGTCGAAAGACTCAAATTAATGCATTCAGCATTTGAGCAGATAGATGACTCTACCCTCACCGATCCATGAAATCGCCCTCCTACGTCACCACAACAAAGAACCGTTCCGATTTCGAGCAGGACTTCGAAGAAACCATGAACTCGGTGATGGTGTCGCAGAAATCAAAAGCTCCGTGATGAGATGAGATGAATAAAAAGAAGAAAAGAAATAAGTATGGAGAAAACTATATGAAATTTGATGAGATAATAAGATGAATAAAAAGGAAAAAAATAATAAAAATAATAAAAAGAAGAAAAGAATAAAAAAGAAGAAAAGAAAGAAGTGTGGAAAAAAATTGTATGTAATTTGATAAGATGAGATGAGTAAAAAGAAGAAAATTATAAAAAGAATAAAATGAAGAAAAGAAATAAGTGTGGAGAAAAATGTATTCAATTTAATGAGATGAATAAAAGAAGAAAAGAATAAAAGAAAGAAGTGTGGAGAAAATAATATGTAAATTTGATGGGAATTTGAGGATAGTTTGGAGAAATCATGTGTAATTCGGAGGGAAAATGGGAAAGGAAAAATGTGAAAACATTTTCAAATTAGATTTCATGCCCCCTCCCATGAATTAGAACTAGGAAATGATTGTTCTTTTGAAGAACAAATTCATGTAAACAACATTTCCGGTTACTAACAAGGAAATGTCGGTCTGATTTTTCGCACATTTCCTGAATACATTTCCAGGAAACCAATCAAGGAATGTGTCAAAATTTTAACAAAACATTTCCATTTCCTACTGTTGGTCCCTTTAAACAACAAGAAAAGACTAGAGGGGGGGTGAATAGTCTTTTCAAACTTTTCGTCGTTTAAAACTTTCTCAGCAAGTACTTATTACTTTTTAGTAATGAGTTTGTTGGTAATTAACTTTCTCAGCAAGTACTTATTACTTTTCAGTAATGAGTTTGCTGATACTTAAAAACAGAGTGTGGAAGTATTTTACAATAAGTGCTTTTACCAGAAGACTAGTTTCAGCAAGTGAGCAGAGTGACAGTGTAAGGCAATAGTAGTAACTTGCTGAAAACTAATTGCAGGAAAGTAAATCACACAAACACTTTTATAGTGGTATCTGAGAGTTGGCGTAATCTCTCAACTAATCCACTTTGTCCTTTTTAGGACTGAATCCGCTATGATAAGATATGAGGTTCCTTACAAATCCTATCACTAATGATTCTCAGAAACCAAAGCACACTTGCCTTGTTTCCAACCTAAACTAGAGAACTGTAACCTTGTTCTCCACCAAACTTGGGACTATAATCAGCAACACTTGCTTGATTAATTCCCCCTGAATTTCACACCTGTAAAAGGTCTTTATCAGTTAGAGAGGTTTGGTATGAGATGACTTGAATATAACTTTGCGGCTATAACAACTTATCTAAAGAAACACAACTTGTAATACTTTGCAGTAAGCAAGTTTGTTGTTTCTGGTGTCAAGACTTGTTCTTATTTAGAAAAAAGAACACTTAACTAATTTTTTAGCTTTCAATGTTCTATTTCTTCACAAGTAGCTTTTGTTTCAAGCTTAAGTCTTGGAACGGATCAATAGGCAGTAAAGAGTAGAGAAGGATTTGAGTGTTTAAAGCACAAGGGAGAGTTTGATCACGTTGTTGACACGCCTTCTACTCTTGCCTGATGACCTCTATTTATAGTGTCTCAAGGGAGCCGTTTGAATTTCAAATTCTAAGGCTTTGTACCTTAAGATGTCACTATCTTGCTTTTGTACTTTCAACAGCGTTCTTCATTTGTCTTCTTGTCTTCATGTTCTTCGCGTGCTTACTTTGCATTTAATTTTCTTTTGAATCAAATTCAAATATGAACGTTAGAGCCAAAATTCAAGTACTCTTCAGCAAGGAGGTCACATATGTTGTCAGCAAGTGGTCAGTCTCAGTTTCAGCAAGCACAACCTACTCTGTCATATAGATTTTCACTTATGCAAGTTGTTGCTGAAAATCTCACTTTCTGAAGCAACATGTGCCTTTGTAGATACCTTTCTCAGAATTCTTCTAAGTCTCAGTCTTCGAATCTTCAACTTTCTGAGCGGTTCTAGGTCTTCAATAGTTCGTTTGAGAAAACGAAAGTACATCATCAGCAAGCTTTAGAACCTAACTAGTACACTAAGTCTTTCAGCAAACGTTCATCTTTTACAATGTCCTTAAAATTCTAAATTCCTATGGACCTTAAGAGTACTAGTTACTGAACTTTCCTTAATTTAGCATGGTTAATTGCTCATCAAAATTACAAGTTTCCTAACACCTACCAAACCAAAAGGGCTCTAAGTCAACTGGTTTGGTTGCAAATGTTAGCAAAACTAAGGTATATTTTGGAGGGTTGCAAAGAGATCAACAGTAGGATATCTTATTGGCCATTGGTTTTGTTAAAGGTACTCTACCCATTAAATATTTGGGTATTCCTCTAGCAAGCAAAAAGGTAACTGTCAATCAGTATCAAGTCCTTGTGGAAAAGGTGATTTGTAGAATTAAGCACTGGACTACTAAACTCTTGAGTTATGCTGGACGTCTCCAATTAATCAAGAGTGTGATTTTTTCGATAGTGAATTATTGGATGCAAATTTTTTCTATTCCACAACAGGTTTTGCATACAATAGAGGCGCATTGTCGTTCTTTTCTGTGGAGTGGTTCATAAAACATTACAAGAAGGTCACCTATCTCATGGAACACGATTTGCGAACCAAACAAGAAAGGTGGGCAGAATGTTATTTCATTGCAATAATGGAACACGGCTGCCATTGCAAAGCTCCTGTGGCATATCAGTATGAAGACTGATAAGTTATGGGTGAGGTGGATACATAGTTTTATCTTAAAGGTGAATCTGTTGACACCTTTGCACAGCGCAACTCTTTTTCTTGGACAATTCGACGGTTGCTCAAGATTAGAAATATAGTGATGCCTCTGGAATCTTGGAAAGATGTGGTAGATACTGGTAAATTTAGTACCAGGTATTGAGCAGAATACTAAAGACACGGACGACTCAGAAGAAATAAGTCCAGCTTCAGTACTTGGACGAACTAGTATATCGACCGTTGCGACTTCATATCAAGAATAACAAGGTGGTATTGTACTACTATTGAGTCAACGTCACCCAGAAAGGAAAGATCCGTTGCTGGCTTAAAATTGGAATGATTAGCTATGATTATTCTTTCAAGCATTGACATTATGTTTGAGTGGATTTGGAGCTTCAGTAAACTCAATTTCAGAGACCTTCATGGATATTGATTGATTTGACCGTTGGTGATTGATTACAGAATATTAGCATTAGTTTTAGCTTACTTCTGCTAGTATAAATTGATAGTAACAACTCTTGTAATGACTCACTTCTGATTATACATTCCAAGCTAATAAAAATCTACTCCTTTCATTCTACCTTGTCTGTTCTTTACCATGTTCAATTCTTAATCTTGTCTTGGTATCTAGAGCCATTGGTGAATTTTTTCACCGTTTTTTTTTTCTTTTTTTCTTTCCAATATTCATAACCATAATACTCAATCAGTCAACCCATATACACAAACTTGATCATCAACAGCACAATCCCAGTCCCAAAAAAACCAAACAACAACAGAAAAATACACATACTTTTATACTTCAAAATAAATCTCAGATCTCCTTTTCAGATCAATCTCACAATGTCTCATCTCAATATCTCAGTCTCAAATTTCATTACCCAAAAGCTTGAGCAAATCCACTATCCGATTTGGCGTGAACAGGCCTTGTCTTTGATAGAAGCTAATGACCTGTCCGATCATCTCACCAGAAATGCTCCACCGTAGTTCATCACAACTACCACAGAATCAGAAGCATCCACTGGTAAGGAGGATTCACTGTTGGAAAATCCTAAATACACGGCGTGGAAAAATATCGACCGCACCTTACGGGGCTGGTTGATTAGCACTATGACACCCGAGGCTATAGCGGTGATACTTGGTGTTGAAACTACCCGTGGTGTTTGGCTCGCACTTGAAAATGCACATGCACAAAACTCACAAGAAAGAGCTTATGCCCTCAGACAACAACTCATGACTCTTCGGCGTGATTCAACTACATCAATTACTGAGCATGTTCGACATTTCAAAAGCATATCTGACTCTCTTGGTGCAATAGGACACTCGATCTCTGATGATGACAAAGTGTTTATGCTATGTGCAAGCCTTGGCCCCTCCTACCTTGACTTTACCACAACGATGCTGAAAGCACCACGACCAACTTTCGTAGAACTTCTTAATCACTTGAGGAATCATGAATCCTTGTCTGAGATGTTTGATTCAAACAAAGAAATGACAAAAAATGCATTTGTATTTGTGGGGCAACGCCAACAGGGTCAATTTGATTTCACCTCAAGCGGTCGTGGATTTCAAGCCCAGATCATGCCTCATCAACATCAAAAGATCAACAGACCTTCCAACTTGAATCAGCAGCAGAATCATCACTTGTATGCAAACAATGGCCAGCGTATGTCGTCTGAATCACAACGTCGTCCCCCTCCACCAGGTTGTTCAAGAATGACCCCTGAGCAACGGTTACTATACCAAAATGAAACTTGCCAATTCTGCAATCGCAAGGGGCATATTACAAAAATTTGTTGGTGGTACTTACGAGAAAAAGATAAGATGAATGAAATTCCTCAAGCACTTGCCGCTTTAACACTGGATAACTCCTTGGCTGAAACGGAATGGACCACTGATACAGGAGCATCGCAACACATGACAGGTAACACAGGTATGCTAAATAATTTACGAAAATACTATGGATCAGATTCTGTTTTAATTGGAGATGGTACCTCAATTTCAATTCAAGACATTGGTGATACCAAAATAAAACAAAATAACACTGAATTACCATTAAATGATATTTTTCTAGTTCCCTCTTTAAAAAAGAATCTGCTATCAGTGAGCCAACTAACAGATGAATTGCCAATAAATTTTGAATTTGACAATGTTGGTTTTTATGTTAAGGACAGGGAATCAAGTCAGGTACTGATCGCATGCCAACGAAAGGGTGATCTCTACGTACTTCCTGATCCTCCTCAAGCACACTTCTCACATAGATTTCAGAACGTCTCAACAGATTTGTGGCATCAACGGCTTGGGCACCCACAAGTGTCGTCTCTTAATTTATTGAAAACTAAAGGTTTCATTAAAGTTTTAGACTCTAATAACCGACAACACTTCTGTGATAGTTGTCAATTAGGCAAAATGAGTAAACTTCCTTTTAAAGTTTCTTCGAATTCCAGTTGTTCTACTTTTGATAAAGTACATTGTGATCTTTGGGGACCTTCACCCGTAATTTCAATCAGCAAATTCCGCTATTATGCTTGTTTTGTTGATGATTATTCTCACTTTACTTGGTTAGTTCCTTTAAAAAATAAATCTGACTTTTATGAAGCCTTTCTTACTTTTGAAAAATATGTTGAAAGACAATTTGGCAAAAAGATCAAAAATTTTCATTCAGATGGTGGAGGTGAATTTCTGAACAATAGATTATCAAGTCACTTTCAAGCTGCAGGTATCGTGCACCAAATTTCATGCCCCTATACACCAGAACAATCTGATCTTGTGGAACGTCGACACCGGTTTATTCATGAACTTGGTATGACCATGCTATTTCACTCAAATTTGCCTCTTAAATTTTGGGTAGAAGCTTTTTCTACTGTTGTTTATTTAATTAATAGGTTGCCTAGCTCCTCTATTAAATTCGACACTCCTTATTATCTGTTATATGAGTCACATCCAACCTACTCTCACCTTCGTGTTTTCGGATCAAAGTGTTTTCCCTACACATGGGACACAAAAAATAATAAATTTGACTCTAAAACTGTCCTTTGTGTTTTCTTAGGCTACAGTGATAAATATAAAGGGTATAAATGTTTTCATCCATCTACTCAAAAGGTAATTATTTCTCGACATGTAGTGTTTGACGAGTCTTGTTTTCCTTATAAGTCAATGAGTTTGCTACCACCATCCCCTTCAAATATCACAAAAAATTTTGACGAATGGTTATCAACTCTTTCTATCCATGGTGCTATTTCCTCGGTACCAATTCCATCTCATTTGCAAGACATCTCATCCACCCATATCCATGTTGATACCCAATCTCCCTTACCCAGTGCTCACTTAATTCCACCATTAAACGAGTCTTTACCTACTCAGATCAGTGCACACCATACTCCTACCCCTGCAAACTCTGTTATAAGTTCTGATCAGAACGATGACCTTATTGTAACTGATCTCACAACAGAAACTCCCTCAACCCACTCTCCACCCGCAATGAATGAAGAACAAACTACTATGCTGATTTCTGATGACCTCAGTGATCATGTTAACCTTGTTCTCACCCCTTCACCTCCTCATACAGAAACAATCCCCCCTGATACATCAACCTCTTGTAGCCATGAAACAATAGAACGTACCAGCACATCCAATGCAGAACCGTTATTTGTTCCACTTTCTCCTTTGCCTGTAGTTTCATCCCAACCGACCTCTCTACATGATGGTGTCCGTCGCAGCGATAGAGCAAGAAATATCTCGACTCGCCTTGATGGATTTGTGACTTCATTACCTCCTTCACTTCATCCTCATCACCCTACTGCTCAAGTTTCTACAAAAACTTCACTGTCACATGATATAACCAATGTGGTGCAGCCGCAAAATGTCTCCCAAATGCATCATTGTATAGACTCATCCACTTATCATACCTCTCAACTTCCTAATAATTTCTCACAGGTCAGAAAACTAAAACCAAACCCAAAGTATGCCCTAACCATTCACACCCAGTCTGTCCCACGTGAACCGAAAAATTATAGAGTCGCTCTTGCCCATGAAGGATGGCGTCAAGCAATGCAAGATGAACTCGACGCTTTACATCACAATAACACATGGACACTTGTTCCTCGCTCTGAATCCATGCATGTAATTGGTTGTAAATGGGTTTACAAGACTAAGCTTAAAGCTGACGATACTCTTGATCGCCTTAAAGCGTGACTTGTTGCAAAGGGCTTTCTTCAGATAAGTGGTATTGACTATACAGAAACCTACTCACCTGTTATCAAACTAGGAACCATACGGATGGTAATTTCTATTGCTCTAGTCCGAGGCTGGTCGATTCGCCAACTTGATGTAAAAAATGCTTTTCTCCACGGTTTCATCACTGAAAATATTTTCATGGAGCAACCCCCAGGTATGGAAGATCCTCAATTTCCTTCGCATGTATGTAAATTAGAACGTGCTTTATATGGTCTCAAACAAGCCCCACGGGCATGGTTTGATAGGTTTAGTCAATTTTTACTTTATAAGGGATTTTATTGTAGTTTGGCTGACCCTTCTCTCTTTATCTTGAATTGTTCTAAAGGTATATTGGTTTTACTTTTGTATGTCGATGATATATTACTTACAGGTTCTAATCTCCCTTTTATTGATGAGTTTATTGATGTTCTGGGCACTGAATTTTCTATGAAAGACTTAGGGCCTCTTCACCATTTTTTGGGCATTGAAGTTTCACCTACTAATACAGGGTTACACTTATCTCAAACTCATTATGCCTTGACAATTCTGGAACGTTGTGGTATGCTTGATTGCCAACCCATGAGCACTCCCATTGAAGCTAAAACTAATGGTCTTGGTAATAACTCCCCATTACATGATCCCCATTATTTTCACAGCATTGTTGGTGGATTGCAATATCTTACACACACACGTCCTGATTTATCCTTTAGCGTAAACTATGTCTCACAGTATATGCACTCCCCAACTGAAGCCCATTTGAAAATGGTCCGACGTATACTTCGTTATGTAAAGGAACAATACATCTCGGTCTTGTCTTTACCTCCCACTCTACACTTGATTTGTGTGGGTTTTCTGATGCAGATTGGGTTGGTTGTCCGATCACTCGTCGATCTACAACAGGCTATTGTACGTTTTTGGGGAGTAATATTATCTCTTGGTGTTCTAAGAAGCAAAACACCGTCTCTCGCTCCAGCACAGAAGCAGAGTATCGTGCAATGGCCCATACATCTGCTGAACTCACCTGGCTTACTTTTATCCTACAAGATCTGCAAGTTACACCACGAACACCTCCAACCTTATTTGGTGACAACATGAGTGCTCTTTTCCAGTTCTTCATAGTCGCAACAAACATATAGCACTAGACTATCACTTTGTGCGCGAACAAGTAGCACTTGGTCGGCTGGTCACGAAATATGTTCCTACTGCTCAACAGGTTGTTGATATATTTACAAAGCCCATGTCAAAGTCATCTCAGCAACAGTTCCGAGCCAAACTATGCCTCCAACCTCGACATAGTTTGCGGGGGGATATTGAGCAGAATACTAAAGACACGGACGACTCAGAAGAAATAAGTCCAGCTTCAGTACTTGGACGAACTAGTATATCGACCGTTGCGACTTCATATCAAGAATAACAAGGTGGTATTGTACTACTATTGAGTCAACGTCACCCAGAAAGGAAAGATCCGTTGCTGGCTTAAAATTGGAATGATTAGCTGTGATTATTCTTTCAAGCATTGACATTATGTTTGAGTGGATTTGGAGCTTCAGTAAACTCAATTTCAGAGACCTTCATGGATATTGATTGATTTGGCCGTTGGTGATTGATTACAGAATATTAGCATTAGTTTTAGCTTACTTATGCTAGTATAAATTGATAGCAACAACTCTTGTAATGACTCACTTCTGATTATACATTCCAAGCTAATAAAAATCTACTCATTTCATTCTACCTTGTCTGTTCTTTACCATGTTCGATTCTTAATTTTGTCTTGGATGTCTATAATGAAATCAGGGGCAGTCGACCAAACTGGAGTGGAAGGAAACTGTTCTACAGGAACAGAGCTCGACCAAGGGCGCAGTTTCTTCTCTGGATGGCGATGTTGAACAGACTTTCAACTAGAGATCGTTTGGTGAATTTTGGTTTGGGAGTTGATTGCTCCTGTTTGTTCTGTGGTGAAGATGAAAGTACGCACCATCTCTTCTTTGCTTGCAGAACTACGAAGATCATATGGGGCAGATTATTGCGTTGGATGAAAATCCAACATACGCCTTTGGGTTTTGATGATGAATTGATGTGGATAAAGAGAATTACTGCTGGGAAGTCATTGAAAGTTGTTTTAATAAAGATGGCTTTTACATAGACGGTTTACGCGATTTGGCAAGCTCGAAACAACAAATATTTTAACCAGCAGCCTTTCTCCCTTGGTATAATGGAAGATATCATACAAACAGTGAAGTTGCGGACATTAGAAGATGAGGCTTTGGCAGCCTACTGCTTTGCTTTGTAATGATATTTTAGATACTTTATTTGTCCATGTAGTAGACTTGTGTAGTTGGAATCGAGGTTCCACTGTAGGCTTTGATATAGCCAGTCTGGATCTGAAGATCGACGTGATTGTCATGACTGTGAAAATTTTTGGAATAAATTTGAGACTTTCATACCAAAAACTCATGTAGTATCACTATCACTGCCACTCGATTGAGCTTCGAATTCATGGAGTGTGTTTAATTATAGGGTAATTCACGGGTTTACCCCAGTCACCTTGTTTAGCTTCATATTTTTAGCTCGACTCACCTATATATTTTAAAGCACGGAGATATAAATAATTCAATTTGACATTTTTTAGTTAATATATTTCTATTTTAATTTCTAATCACTTTTTATAAATTATAATAATAAAATATTTAATAAAATTATATTGTTGAAATATATAATTTTAATTTTATAATATAATTTTATTAAATAGTATTTTATATGAAAAGAAATACCAATAGGCAATAGTATACTACAGTCGACAAAAAGGGCAAAACACATTAATTTGTCTCCAGAAGTCTAGTTCTGCCATATGTTCTGAATTCTGATCACCATTATCTTCTTTTTGTGCTTAATACTGTAGTCTAGATCTTGTAAAGTGCTTGTTTAATGGTACTCACTTTACTTGAATATTCTTAACTTCAAAATTATCCAGCTCTTTAATTTCAGATTTCAAGTAGCAATTCTTTCTTTCACGTGGGAAACTACTTCATCCTTTTCCTGACTAGTCAACAATACAAAGTTTACAAACAACTTCACAGTTAAGATTGGTTATTGGTGTGTAAACTTTTCGCCTTTTAGATATATAAATTTGAGATAAAACTTCAAAAAAAATTGATAAAAAACAATTAAGCTTTAGTATACCTAAAAATGATGGACCCACATAAATCTAGCCCTATTTCTGGAAATATCCTAAATTCCATCTCAAATTTATACCCTTCTAAAATGATGGTCCCATATATATATATATATATCTATATATATATATATATATATATATATATATATAAAACAAAATATATAAATAAATAAATATATAACTAAATATATAAAAGGTACTATATTAAATTATTATTTTTTATTTTTTTATGATTGAAATAGAAAAGTTTTAGGAGTCCTGACATTATCACATAGCATATAGAGAGGTTTTAATATTTAGGGGATGAGGTTAGGAACAATTTTAGGGGTGAAAATTTGAACATCCTGTAAAGAGTGCTCTTAGAAAAGATAAATTTGGTCTGCCTTTAAGTCAAACCGATTGGACGGCTTAAGATATATGGAGTTGTATACCGTCCTAGTAAGTATTGTGGGATGGAGAGATTAGGATTATTTTTTTAAAAGCAAATTAGGATTTATTTATTGTAGATTACAAATTACCCCATATGGAATGTAATGGTTATTTGTAATTATAACTTTTATACAAGTAGTCATATTCTACTTGTGGCAAGTGTACGTCCCGTTAAGCCACATAAATACTTGAAGCCCATTTAGCATTTAATAGGCTTGACCCAATTCGCAATTAGGGTTATGCAAGGTGCTTCGGTCTTTGTGCTGCCTTTGTGAATTTTCTAGAATAAACTCTTTTCTTTGGCCCGAGATTTTGTCCAACCTAAAGGTCCGACCAACTCTCAGTCCAAGCTACAACGTTTCCTTTGGCTATTTCGCATCTTTCTCTTAGGAAGACTAGCTAGTTCGGGTCATCAAGGAACTCGGCCCTTGCCCACATCTGTCGTAATCTGGTACAAGGGACTTTGTCCTGCTCAACTTCCTTAATAGGTTGGCCCTTTATAGGTGCATTTAAGCATAATCCTCCTCTTTACATTTATGGGAGGCCCACCTTGATGTGATTGTAAAGTTCAAGTGACTTGGTGGGGCCTAAACTTACTTCATCCGGGCTTAATTCTCTTTGGGCTTGCTCAGCTTACCATCTTAGGGGACCTTTTTGCCGGTCCATAGTGGCAGGTGTCAGATATAGTCACTTGGTCGGCCCATATGCATGGTATTTGAAAGTGTTTAAGGATCTAACTTGAACTTATACTAAATGAATACTATTGTGTTTAGTTCAGTGTTATGATAACATGTATCTTAACACCATTGTAAACTAAACTAAATTTGAGTATTAAAACAATGAACAACGAAAATAAAAAGGAACACTCAGAAGAATAAATTTCTCGAGCAATATTTCTATTGTCCGGTGCACTATGGAAGAACACTAGAAAGAACGAATCTTACAAAGAGTAATTTCCCTATCCTTTCTAGCAATTCATAAGCAAGACAAGTCTACACCTAACAAACTGAGAATACGTTTTAGCAAAAGGCTAAACTCTAAAGTTTATGAAACAACTACAGAAAAATTTTAACCATAAAAACTTCCAATCTTTCCGTAGCCGTAAAGTTGACTCTTCATTCATACATATAGTATTGAAGAGAGTCTTGAGAGTCACCTTCACTTGGTAAAATGTGTCTCGTATGATCTTTTATGATTGAGACGTACAAACCATATCTTAACACTATGGGCCCACCCAAATCTAGTTCGCAAATTGGACATATTTTGACATCATCATTTAGAGCACTACCTTTGTTCGACGAGTGTATTCATCAATAATTTAGAACAGTTTGTGAGGTGTATTCTGCAATAATGTGGAACACTAACTGCGTTTGACGTGTTTATTTTGCGATAATTTAGAAAACTAATACAATTTGACGTGCTACCCTATAATAATTTATAACACTTGACGGGTCTATATTTCGCTATAATTTAGCATAACGATCACATTCGATGTGATTATGGTATAAATTATCTATCAATAAAAATGAAAAAAACAGTAGTATCATTGCTCATTTTAAATAATTTTCATTTATTATTTGTGAATTTACTTAAAAAAAATAAAGAAAGAAATATAAATGGAATCTAGCATCTAGGTTTCCAATTTAGGCTCAGAGGCCCAACGGACAAGGATGGTACTCTGGATCAGAGCATGGGCCTCGTAGTTACGGTCTCGCGGAAGTACATATGTCCAGTAACTAAAGTTTGCCCAAGTAGAATGTGTTCCAACCCAATCGAGATCCAAGCTTGTAAATCGAGACGTTTGGACCAAAATAGGCCATGTGAATTGTAAAAAAGATGCTACATTGCTACTACCGATTATAACAAGCCGGGGGTATCAACCGGTGGCGAATCCAACGACATATTTGAGAGGGGAGTTCGAAGTTTTTTTACATGTATTAAAATTGAATTTAGCACCTATAGAAAAATATTTCTAAATATTATCAATATAAGAAGAAGAAAAAAATCCATTTTGAACATTTAGTCGCACATGCTTGATATTTTGCATGTTGGCCTGTCCATTAGAGATTTAAAAAGGTCCGATTTACTGAAATGATTGTTATTTTCTCTACATTGATTCGTAATTTTGGATTATCATTGATTGTAACTTGTATGATCTCGTGTAAAATCGTTTATTTCAAGATATGAAAGACATTTATAAATTTTGCACCGTAGACTTTTAAGGTAAACTAGATCATTATATATTTCATCTATTTAATCTTTAGAGAACAAATATAATATATTTAAAAAAATGAAAAGTGGAGAGACAAGGAACGTTAAACATGAAAAAATAAAGTAATAATTATATATGTTGAAGTGAAGAACTTATTGGCAATTATATACTGATATAGTAATACAAGTTGAAACAAATAAGAAACTTTATTTGAAAATTTTGAAAAGGTTCTAATTCTAGGCCCTCTGTTAGATTACGAAATTACATATAAGGGATAATCGCATTTTCAATTAAGAAACAATACACATTAGATAGTTGTAATTATATCCATGTCAACGAATTTGACTTTTGGCGAATTAATTAATGAAAATGATTATTTTGTCCCTGTGAGAATATCAGATTTTTCTCTCTCCCAAACAACTCCAACTTTCGTTTCTTATACAACAATGATTAACCCCAATATTTTCTATTTTACAAAATTTGGCACTAAATATTATACAATTAAGTCACATAGTTTTATCTAACTTTCAAATTGACCTAAACAATTATTATAAATTAACCCCAACAAAAATAAATACTTCAAACAGGTCCAAATTTTATTTTTTTTAATAATCAGATTATTTTCTTTTTTCTTTTTATTTTTTTCAATCTTCTTCTTCTACTACAAAACTTCGGTACCAGAGTCCATTAGAGCTCCGATCTGAAGAGCTCTCCCAGCCAAAGCTGAAGAGCTGCGAGCTGTCTGCTCCGGCTGGGAGGTTTGCAACTCCCTGATCGGAGCAGTCTTTTGCTCCGCTGTGAGCTTTGCAGCTCCCAAATCGGAGCTTCTACTCCGATCGGGAGCTGTGAAGCTCCCTAATCGAAGCAGAATGTTCTACTCCGATCAGCTCCCGTGGCCGGAATTCGGTGACTTCGTCGGAATTCGGTGACTAAGTTGAAGAACAAGTAAGAAACAAAGGGGAAAAGAGAAAATGCAAAAAAAGAAAAAGGAAAAATAAAAAGAAAATTGTTAAGACATTATTTGGATATAAGAGAGAGAATAAGGCCAATTTTTTTGTCAACACAGCTTATGAAAAATGAATCCATATGTAATTTGAAATACAGTTGTCCCTTATACGAAAAGTGACTATCTAGTTAGGGGTATAGTCGGAAAAATCGAAAAATGATCCTAATGTGTTTACTAGCATTGCGATCCAAGGACATGGAGAATATGGTTCGAAGAAAAGAGAAATATAGAAAGAAAAAAATGATAAAAAAATAAAATAGAGGTAAAAATGACGAGATATTTTGAAACTAGAAAACAATATTAATATTCTTGAAATTAGGCTTAGAACTCTAAGTTGCAGAGGTAAAATTCTAGGAATTTTTTCAGACGAGGTTTATATTGTTCAGTTGGGTCAAATGAGTGTATTTTAACTTTATTTTGTTTTTTCATCACCTAAAATAAGGGTCGGACTTGGGTTAGCTGGTCAGTTGACCTAGCCCGGCTGCGCCACCGATATCAACCATTCGATGTTGTGGACTTGTGGTGTGGCTAACTACGTACACCCCAGTGGTGACCCCACCACCTATAGGTCTATATAAGACATACTTGTACATGCATACGTCTCAGAGTGCAGGAGTCATATTCAACATCGATGTCCAACTATTTCTACAATAGTGTAATCATCTATGTGAATAAAATGGTAAGTACTATCTACACTCTCTCTAAATGTTTTTGTCTGCTATTGTCAGAATAAATTTAAGAAAATAAATAAAAATAGAAAAATGTTGAATTTTTTTTTATGAATGATGATTTTATGCGTACAATGACTCAAAGTTAAAATTTGTGACTATCACTAACCTTTTTCTATTTTTATTTATTTTTAAAAGATTATTTTGAAAACAATAAATATCAAACTTTAGGGAAACAGAGATTATGATCGAACAACAATTTTACTTTATGTTATGTATGTGTCACTTCAGACCTGAAAGAGCCCAGAGGTGAAACTGACAAAATGTCTATACTCAAGTCTCTAAGTTATATAAGTCTCACTTTCTCAATGTACATAATGGAATCATTCTTATGGATATGCTATTTCCAAACATTGATAAGAGTAGGTGCACTTGTACTATGTGGTGATGCAGTTGCACCAAAATCTACAGGACCAATTAATCATCACTTCATATATCAAATCCAATACTAAACAAGTCAATTCAAGAGCCCCACGTTTTTATTTTCTACTCCATCTCTCTCACGTTATTTTTCAATTTTAGACGTCCCATTATTCATTCGTTGCATTTAAAGTATCTTATTTTCCCAATTTAGATGTCCCATTAAAAGTTTTTCATTTTGAAAATAAAAGTATTTGTTATAATCATTAACCCAGCATACAACTATATTTATAACTTTACCATCATACTTTACTCATTTTTTATTCAACTACCACATGAATAAGGAAGATATAGGGAAAATTAAATGAGTTCTCATTTGTAGTAAGTTTTTTTAGGGAGCTTCATGCTTAGGATCAGGGGCAGATCCAAGAATTTTCTTTAGTGGGCAGATCCAGGAGACCTAACGCATCCGAAATTCAATACTTTTTTAAAGACATTTTGCAAATTAATGCTTTGCGAATTCGTTTGGGTTGATTTTGTGAATTAATATTTTTTGGCAACTTACACATTCTACAATTTTCATGAAATTATAAATTTCGAAGTCAATTCTATTTAAATTCGAACTTTAACTTATAATTACAAATTCTAACATAAACATATTAATAATTCATATTTGTATTGACTAAAATAGTACTAATCAATACTCATTTTGTTTTTCTTTTTTATAGCTTCACATTTTAGTTAGGTACGTTAATACAAATTGCATACGAATTTCATAGTCAAAATTCTAGATTATCAATCCACACCGCACCCATATCAATCAGTCCACAACCATACCAATTGAAATCAACATAGCTATTCTTCTCAACATATTCCAACAAACCTCAATTCCTAAAATACCAATTTCATCCCGATTCTATGAATTAACAGACCTAAACTTGTGCCTACCCCCTAATTTGAGCTACACAACATAATAGGTACTAGTTGAATACACAATTCATTGAAATAGAAAAAATTGAAGAATACAGAAATTTAGACAAGTTAGGGTTGGAAGTTAATACTTTTGATTGTGGAATAAATAGCAAAAGAATTACGCAATTGACTAGCTACCCGTGTTCCTTGATGAAAGAACTTCGAAATGTATTGGATTTTAATCAATAAAATAATAAGATAATAATTTTTTTAAATCCTAATGTATATATATATATTGGTCCCAATGAAACTATAAATTAATAATTACTAAAAAAATTCCATATATTAATGTGTGTGATCTACTCAAAACTTTTAATTAAGATGTTTTATTCAATATATATGAATCTATATGGCTACTTGTTATTTGATCTATATTGAGTTCGTCTTTAACTCTTCCCCTCGTACTGCAACAAACGTTGTAAACAATTGTTGTCGACTGCGGTGTTTCTTCTCGAGTAATTGCTTTCAAGGCTACTAAATTATCTCTAACTTTATCATTTCCCAAAATTTAAATGGTATCTTTCACTAATTTTCTGTAATTTTTAACTTTGTAACATTCACTATTTTCACCAAGAAAATCGAGCTAGTGATTCACATCCATTTTTTTTGCTAATAGTGCATATGAGTGATCAAGTTCATGAATGTCTTCTCCATAATTTACACCATTTTAATTACTTGATTTTGTTTGATTCTAACGAAATTGATAGTGTCGAAAGCAGTTTACAATTTATGATGGTAAAGATTCATTATCCGAGCTGGGATTCCAAGATTTTTTTTTTGAAACCGAAAAAACGTGGAATAGCAAGTTTTGAACATGTGACCTAACGTTTCATAGCTTGCCCCTTAACCAGCTGTGCTAGTGCGCCTTTGGAATTCCAAGATTAATAGCATCTAAAACTTTCGTTTTTTTAGAGATGAAATGTCCTACTAAAAGCCTTCCAAAATGTTATGATAATTTTTTTTTTGTGGTAAGATTTTTATTATTTCTGCATCATATGGTTAGAATTTTAAGTCATGTTTAGGAGTAGGAACAACAATTCATGTTTTGTAACCTTTAATTATAGTTTGAATGTAGCGATTTATTGAACTCGGAGATTTAAATCCCTATTGTCATACATATACATTTAAACTTCTTTAAAGTAATAAATTATTAATTTATCGATTATATAATATATCGATAAATTAATAAAATTCACCGGTCCTAAAAGAATATTAATTTATAGAGGTTAGAGCACTAGCAATATTGAATTTCAAATCTAGGACTTATTTCATTATTTTATTAATGTAATAAGCTTAAAAAAACATCTTCCATTTTGAATTTACAATAATTTAGACTTATTTGGTCCATTTTCGTGGGCTCTACATGATACATACACACTAACCACCTAATTCTTCTTTATTTTTAAATTCAAATTCTAAATATTCATTAATGGGAGCACAACCATTCAAATTCTAAATATTATTTTGATTCCAATATTGGGGCTTCTTGGGCTACATTTACCATTTGCATCAATCATATTCATCAACTCAGACATGGAATACCCCCGAATGCCAATCCTATCGGTAGCAAAGCAGGGTCACCACCGCAACGCAACAAGATAAGAAAAGGACCGGAATTGAGTATCTGACCATACACGTTTCGTCAGATCCTTCTGAACCCTCACGTGATGATGATAATAATAGCACAATGTAGTATGACCCAAGATATAGTGTTGTTCTTGATTTGACTAATACTAGTATAGTATACTTACTTACACAGATACTTACAGTGGTCGACACGACCGGTTTCATTGGTGCTTAGTCACTAGACTCACTACCAGAATGCCACATGATCCAATAATGTTTTATTTTCATCATAATCATCCAATTCTGGTCGGTACAACTTGTCTTAAATCATTAATTATTCATTAATCAATTATTATGCTCACCATTATTAACTCTTACTAGTATGTGTCTGTATTGCAACTAAGGAAAAACAAAGTGTAGTGTAGATTAGAAAACTTTCAAAACACGTGCCATTGAAGTTTTTGCCCAGGCTCACAGACAAGTCCGGAGATAATTCACCTTTTTTATTTATTATTTATATTGTGTATGTAATATACCCAATTCACTTGCATTATAAAAAGTGAAATGATCGAGATAAATGGTAGGTATTCTTAGGTTAAGTAGGTTGTTGAGATGGTTTAAATAGATCATTAATTTACACCAAGTATTTCTTACAATACTTTGTTCTTAAATCACCTCCACCCTCATTTGCATAAGTATAATTAACATAACTAAATGGTAGTAGTTAAGTAACTCAAATTGTACTTACCAAGTGGTGCGATTGGCTCTAGCAACCGTTAATGATTGATACCTTAATTTAATTTCGGGAAGTGAGTCCTATGTATAAGCATCGGTCATTTTTAAGTCGGTTCAATCCTATCATGACAGCGTTGACACCAGAGGTGTGACACATAACAATAGTAAGCCCAATAATGACACAATGGGCTTAGTCAAAATCCAAATAAGTGTATCTTCATGTACATTTTAAAATATATGCCAAATACCATCCTTAGAGCATTCACAACAGTTATTCTAAAAAAAAAAATCCCTAAACACTCTTTTAACTCATCCCCTATAATATTTTTATTACTTTTTTTCACTACAATAAAATCAGTTTCCCTATTCTATTACCCTATTCCATAAGTTGAAATCTATCTCTTATGTATTTACTCTTTAAAGCTAAACATACGAATCTAACACATAATCAAAATACACTTAATTATCATAACACTTCTTGGCCAAAAGGCTTAACGTACCATCATACATAGTCCCCGGTTCACTTTGACTATGACAATTGACAACCTAAGAGTTGATTTTGGAACACGATCCCTCCATTACTCCTTCAATACACAGAAATCTAATCATACAATTAAATTACATTAGCTTTGTTAAACAGGCTAACTAAACGGAACAAAGTAAAGAATTGACATTCATGTACAGTGCTCAATTTAACACTAGTTCTACAACCTCAAGAAATTTATGATGCATAATTGATACAAATTACAGAAAAAATAAATAAAGAAGAAGTAGATCGATTAGATATGAATAAAGTTACCTGGCTGATATTTGGTAAGGAGAAAAAACGTGGGAAAGGGAGAAATAGAGAGCGAAACTGACAACTAATTTTTTTTTTACGCAGGAAGATATTTAGGCATGTGAATACAAAAACCTACTATTTTTTGGTGGGCCCAAGAAGTTCTAGGGAATCTGATTTGTGGGCTTTTTTGCACATATTTTATTTTTTTTTTGCCAATATTTAGGTATAACTTATGTTTTAGGAGAACTGGTGTGAATGATCTTAGTGATTCGAACCTCGCCATGGACCTTCTATCTTACCTAAATTTGTTCAAAGGGGTGTGATTTTGGCCACACTTTGTCTTTTGGGCCATGAGTCATAGAGCGTGGATAATCACCTTAGCTTTGATGGCTGTGTGTACAGACTAATCCTGACCATTGTCCATTGGTGCTCTTGTGTAGTGGTACAGACAAAGAATCGGAGTGTGTGTTTGCAAGTTGGTAGTAGTATTGTTCTTTCAGCGAGAAAAGATTCTAAACTGTTTTCCTCAAATGTAATAAATGAAAACACGAGGACTTAAAAAAAGAGAATGGAAGAAAATTGTGAATTGAACGGGTGACAAAAGCGTCTTTTTACTTTTTAGTTTTGAGTTACTTACACTGTCAATCAACGAATAAGCAAGCAGTACTAAGCACCCACTGACCCACACACGAAGAGCCGCCCAGTTTTTAAAGCGTCATTACCTCATCTTAATCTCAATAATGAACTAATTAAATCATTAAATCCACTAAACCAAAACAATTAACAAATAAAAAACAAAAGGGTCACCAAAAGTTCAACGTCAAGTATTTTATTGTATTGCATTGCTTTGCTCTCTCTTCATCTTCTCCTTTCTTCCTTCTTTCTTCCTCTTCTCTGTAACCCATCCATTTCCTTCCCTCTCCTTTCCCCCATTCCATCCATCCATACAAAATATTATACGCATATATTATCTCTCTATCTTCCTACTCTGATCTTAATCAACAATTTCACACACTTGACCTAATTCGTCGACACACAAATCACGTTCCTCTTCCATTTCACCCCCAATCGATTCAATCGCCTGCATTTCGCCCAATTAATCATATTAGGGTTTAGTTACTTGGTGGAATATTAAGGAGCGAGCAAATTAAACGGTTCTCCCAATCGTTTAATTAGGGTTTTTGGGGATTTAGTTGTTGTTTTTGCCTCTTTGGATTTCGGAGACATGTTGGGAGCAGGATTAGGGTTTAATCGTAGTAGAAATGGAGATGATCGGTTTTACAGCGCCGCCAGGGCTAGGAGGAGTCAGGATTACTTGAGGAGGGCTCAGAGTGACGTCACACCGAGGAGCCGTGTGGATGATGCCGAGCCGGAGAAGGCTAAGCAGGCGGCGGCGACGGCTGTGGATTGGGTTTCTCCGCCGCTCATGTCGGAACCATCGCCGCTTTGCAATCTTGAGAGGTTTCTTGAAGCGGTTACGCCTTCTGTTCCGCAGCAGTATTTGTCCAAGGTTGTTCTCTTTTTCTTCTTGTTTGATTGATTGAATCTCAAGATCATATGTGTATGTTGACTGTTAAGTTCTTGTTTTTTTAATTTTATTTATTTATTTATTTTTGGGGAGAGTTGGTTGTTGTAAAGTTGGGTTGGAGGTTGAAACTTGCTTGGTAACATCTTAGATTTTCTAAGAGGATTGTTGATTGACAAATTTGTACTACTATGTGTTTTACCTAGTTGTTCACTTACTTTCTTTTTTTTTAATCATTATTTATTATGGAGATATTTCTTCTGCATTACACTTATAAGAACTTAGTTGTATTTTTGGTGAATCAGAGTCTGAAATCATATGCTCTATTACCTTATGCATTGTCATTTGATCTGTTATATACAGAATGAAGTAGTAGTCTATTATTGTGGTTGGGTAAGTTGGAAGTTTATTTAAAATTTTTCTTTTTGAGTAACTAAGTGATGGAGTAACATAAACTGGTTTAATTGGGAGGACCACATGAATTAATAATGGTAATGACTACTTTCCTTTTATGTAATGTATAATTTATGACAGACTGTTCTTGTGTTGTGTAAGGTTCTATTATTGTTCTATATTGTTTCTTACTTGAGGAAGGGGCATGTCACTGTAGCATGCTCATGAATTGATTTTAAGAGTTGTGTTATGTTATAAGCATATCTTTTGTTTGTTGCTAAGTTGAGAAAGTATTAAGGTTTGTTTATATGTTTATATCTTTCCCCATTATTAATTCAGTTTATTCAATGCACTATATATGTGACAGATGAGGATGAGGAGCTGGAGAACTAGTGATGATGAGTTTCAGCCATTCTTTGTACTTAGTGACTTATGGGAGTCATTTAAGGAATGGAGTGCATATGGTGCTGGAGTACCTTTGATATTGAATGACAGTGATAGTGTAGTCCAGTATTACGTGCCCTACTTATCTGGTATTCAATTGTATGCTGACCGATCAAAGAGTACTGCAAAACTAAGGTAGTTGTCTTTTGCACATGCAGCTCGTTTTACGAATATTTTTCAGTTCTGGGGTTTAAGAGTGACTCGTTTCTTTATAAAGAAGGGGAGAATAGCAATTCTCTTTTTGTTCTTGTGTATCATTCCAAATTATTGTTTATGTTGCTGAGAGAGAGTTCTTGCTCTGTTTCTTGTCTTCTGGTCTTCAAATTGAGCCTCATCTCAAGTTATTTACAATTAAATGTGCAAATTGTTTTTGATCGTTCATTTACACCTTACATCAGTTTATATCTCTTAAATAACAAACTGTCTAGGATCTTATCGATTTAAGTTGTTGTGCAGAGTTTTTGTTTCTTGTGGCACGTTTATGTCCTATTTGTGTTTGGGCGTCCTTTGGATCAGCACTACATACTTGTCCTGTATTTGTTTTAAAAACCATACTCGTGCTTCATACTTGAGTCTCCTTTCTTCTAACATTTTCGTCTCCACTCCTTGCACGCCATGCTAAATATTGTTTACATTCAGTCAGAAAGTTCATTGAAGACTACCTAACATCTCAAGACGGGTGTAGCATGCTAAAACCATGATCAAATTAACTTTGATTTTGTTTTGATTGTCTTTCCAATCTTCACTCCCCTGGGAAAAAAGAATGTATTTTTTACCCTCGATAAGTTGTACTGACCATCACTCTTTCTTCTATCAGCTCCTTGGATGGCTTACATAATTTTGATTGAAGGAACAATGTTTTTCTGGAACTTCTGTGAATGGATGATTTTTTATTGATGAAATCTCTTTGGTACCCTCATATAAAGCAGTGACTGAATAAACTGCAATGACTTTTTTACTTTGTGTGTTGCTGCTCGGATAAGAGTAGGTGCCTGCAGGTGTCTATAGATGCCTACACGTTCTTTCTTGCCAAATACTTTAGGAATCTTAAGGCAGCTTGCATTTTTCATATTATGATGCATCACCTTATGTAGAAACTAGAACGTAATGAGTAAATTTATGTTTCTGGACCATTCTTTTTGCTTGCTTGGGGCAATGTTTTCTAAGATGATGCATTTCTCTCAAAAACATTTGAATTCCTCAAGTTGTTGATTGGATTGATCTTCGTACTCTTTTATCTAAATATATTTCTTCCCCCCTGTTGTCAGGCGACTCGGTGAAGAAAGTGATGGTGAATATTTTATGGATAGTGGTAGTGAGGGAAGTAGTGACAGTGATCAAGATAGAGTCCGGTTGAACTATACAAGTGATCAGTTAGTAAGAGACCAGCATATGTCATTCCAGGAAGGATTTTCGAGTGATGAAGGTGAACCTGGGGGAATCACACAGGGTAGCTTGTTGTTTGAACACCTGGAACGCGACCCACCATTTTGTAGACAACCATTGGCTGACATGGTAACTATTTTTTTTTTCAAGTCCAAATGCATGGTTGTCTCCTCTTCACACGGTATCAGTATTAAAAGGGTTCTTGCATGTATTTGATCTTTGTATCCAAACCAACTGAAAGGACTATGCTATGCAGATATCTCATCTTTCTCGAGGCTATCCAGAACTAAAAACATTTAGAAGTTGTGATCTACTCCCGTCGAGTTGGATTTCTGTGGCCTGGTAGGATAATGTGTAAACTGCACTGTCCTTTATCACTTGCTGATTATGTTTTATTCCTGATCTTAATGGGAAATATTTACCTTGTAGGTACCCAATATACAGAATACCAACAGGACCAACTCTTAGAGATTTGGATGCTTGCTTTTTAACTTTCCATTCTCTTCACACACCCATTACAGGTACATAATAGTAATATAGAAATTCCCTTAGGAGATAGTATTGCTTATTAGGAACAGTCTTACTGTGAGTGGAGAGATTATGCAGCCCAATGTTCGTCTTTATGTAAATGCCTAAACATTTTTTCATTCATTGCATTTAAATTTCTCAATCATGCTGTTACAGAGAATGGAGCAATGCATCCTCCAGCCGTGAAATATGCAATTGACAGTGATGGCGTTCCAAAAATTACACTTCCTGTGTTTGGCCTTGCTTCATATAAATATAAAGCATCACTGTGGACTCCAGATGTGGGGCATCCTCGCGAGTTGGCCAACACATTATCACAAACTGCTGACAACTGGCTTAATATGCTGGAGGTCCATCACCCTGATTTCTCTTTCTTCAGCCGTAGGTAATATTGAGATAGCTCCTACCCTCTTTGTTCCAGTTCTTGTTCAGAGAGCTTGGCATGTTGCTGATGATACGATGCACCAGTATCTGTGAAGAAGGCTGGTTGGGTTGGCCTGACTGTATTAAAAATACAACGAATTATGAAGTAGCAAAGTGTTCCAGGATATGTTGGTTGAAATATGATCCCAGAATTAAAAACAGGAAGCCCCATCAGATGTTATGAATTCAACTGTTATGACATGGAGGGTGGACCGAATCAAGATTTTGAATCGCGGCTTTGATTGTGTCCTTTTGGTATGTTTTGTCATAAATGTGTAATAGAACAGGCGTTTTTACGGTCCTGTGTATCAGCTTATGACTTAGTAATGCATTTCAAAGGGATTCTGATGAAGAGGATCTCAATTAGTGTCTTTTGTGCCCCATGCCATATGTACAAACTGCTTGGGCCAGCTAGTGTCTTAATATACAGGTAGACTAATGAGCTGTTTCTGTATTGATCAATATGGTCTTAATCAGCAGCTGCTGTTTGGTATAATTGCTCTTAGGTTCCAATTCATGTTTCATGTGTGGTTTGCGTACAACCTGCTGTAAGGTTGTGTCCTTTATGCCATGTGTGCCTTGCTTTAATTAGAATTTTATGTATGTGCTCTTGCCCAGATAAACTCCGAATTCTTAGGTATATTTAGTCTAACATTAAATTGTCGCTTATGCAAATATTATTCACTTGTTAATTGGATAATTTCGGGGAAATGACACTTACTTACATTGGCATCCAATATTGTGCATGGGTTTGCAAAGGGTTTTGGACTCATTTATGAGTGTGCATTCCAGTCCTATCTATGTGCATAGCCTGTGTGAGTCATACTAGCAGATGCTTTTTGATTACTTTCGATTTCTTTGTGTCGAGTGGCACGTGAGTCTCAAATTTTTACCATTTGGTCTACTTTGTTTTTACAGTCCTTACATAAAGTAATCAAATTATTTACTATTGGCCCGAGAATCAAAAAAAAAAAGGTGGGAGTTTGGATTTCTTTTGGATTTCGATTTTCATTGGATTCCCCCCTCAAATGTAAGTCAAAGTCAAATACTCTTACCGGAAATTTATTGAATTTGCCCAAATTTATTCACTAACACTCCACCCCAAGTATCCCCAATTTCAAAAGCAATTTTAAACAGTTACGAGCCAACAACCCCAATTTCATCGGCCAAATTACTCTTCGCATACCATTTCCATGGTTTCCGACGACGAGACAGAGGTTACATCCGCCGGGCTTCGGCGTTTTCGTCCACCTACAGCGCCCCCACAGGCGAGGCACCCAGCGTCCGGTGAATTGTTTTCACCGTTGTTTTCATACATGCGGCCAGCTTTTTGGGTGGAATTAACACGACTAACCCACACATTTTCTGGTAGATACATCATCGAGAGTGTCGGGTAGTAAATCTGACACGAAGGACCCAGGAGGTAAGCACCACTGTACCGTATATAGCTTCTACTATTTGCTAATCTTGCGGAGCAACCAATCCAGCTGTTTCAATTAAACTAGACTTATAAATTTTTCTTTTTTTACCCTTTATGTGTAATGGTGTTGAACTGGGTTCTGATGTAAGACTTGTAATTCACATACTGTAGTGGAAGACTTGTAATTCACATACTGTAGTGGAAGAAATTTATCAGGAAAATCTAAGGCTTTTAAAGCAGCTAGAAGAAATGGGAGGTTTGTGTTCTCCCTTTATATTTTTTACCTAATGTATCATGAGATATTACTGAAACTGATGCTGCATTTTTTTCTTGGGAATATACTTATGAGTGCCTGAATGATTAGCAAATCGTAAGAGGAAGACTGCTGCTGGATCTTTTGTAGGAGGTAACTTGTATTTTATCGTATAGCTTGTGTCAGTTTATTGTTTGCTCTTTACATAAACTAGTCAGTAATAGACATCTCTTGTATGAAGGTGGGAAGCATAATAAGAGGAAGACAGTTCGTGTGGAAATCGACGGGAGTGGTACTTAGTGTAGCAATTACTTTAAGTAAATATAGTTTGGATCCCCAATAATCCAACATTATTCTCGTCCCAGGTACAGAAAGTGGTGATGATGACGATGAATACAACTCATGTAGTTCAGAATCTGGTAAGGGGTTCAATGTACATGACAAGGTGGTTTGATATAGTTATCACACCTTCATATTGATTAATGATCCATTGATTAGTCGGTGTCTTGTTTGGTTGTTTAAATTGGAATGATATATGCAGTTGAGTGTGGTGTGGGCCGAGCTGAAAAACGTGCCGTACGGAAGAAGAAAAATGGTATAGTATAAGTCGGAAACTTTGATGCATATTTGTAAAGGGTTGTTGGTTTGATGCCAATGTTATTAAGCAACAGTTGCATTACATTTTTTTTTCCCAAATTTCTCACAGTGTACAAACGAAATGTATAGTATAAGTCGGAAACTTTGATGCATATTTGTAAAGGGTTGTTGGTTTGATGCCAATGTTATTAAGCAACAGTTGCATTACATTTTTTTTCCCCCAAATGTCTCACAGTGTACAAACGAAATGTACCCAAGGTTGTTAGACGCAGGCGTGGCAGGTCAGAGTATGTTTCCACTGGTGAAGGTATGATGTCGAATGTATAATATATGCCAGTGAAATTATCCATGTGATCATGTAATTAAGGTTGTTAGTGGAAAATATGCAGACGACGTGGTAGTTAGAGTTACCTGTAGCGATTCAGCGTTGTTCTTTAATCATGGTAATCTCAATTCTTTTTTACGCATGTACGAAGATGAGTTATAAGGTGGTTATTTAATGGCATAATTTGCCGCATTCATATCCCAGCTGCAGTTAAAGAATATCCTCGATATCGTTGTAACATGGAGCAAATAATCAGGGAGATCAGGGGGTTCGGTCTGAGGAAGGCACACTTGTCTGCAATTAAGCACTTGCCTATTTGGTACCTGGTAGACGGTGCAGTTAAGATGGACGAGGAGGAGATTGTGACATACAAAACGTGTGATGCTACTATAGCAGCAATACTACAGAGATGGGGCACAATCCGTTCGACCGGGGCTAGAGGTTTTATCTTTGGGGAACAGGCTGTTTGTCCAGTCAGCAATGATGTAGACCTTACATTTGGTCTTAGGAATGTTGACTTGCAAATAAATGGTGGTGATATTGGCCAATATGACTTTGTCGAACGGTGTTGGCCTGGACGGGGACCATCACATTTTGATGTCACGAAGACTAACATTGTTGCGGCCCTTAGGCAGAAAATTTCAATTGATGATGATGAAGATTATGTTACTGAAGATGTAGCACGTATGGTGTTCTTATATCTAATTTCAGCACTCTTCCTGCCAAACAAGAATTATCGAGTTGGGTGGACTGCAATTAAGCATTTGGATAACTTCAAGAGGATACGACGATATGATTGGTCAACCTATATACTGAATGGTATGTTGAAATCACTAGGGAAGGCATCAGACCTCGAAGCTAAGAGCTTTTCGATATTCATAATGGTAGGTGCTTTTGTGTTTTATTGGTTACAGTTTTAATGTTAGTCATGTTTGTGATAACACTTAAAATCTGGATTTATGTAGTTCTGATTCTGTGAGGTGTGCCTTGTGATAAGTCCGAGGGTTGGGGGCGTGGACTTTCCACGTTTCAGGAAATGGTCACTTGTTAGCATGTCGGAAGCTTTTACCAGTTTGGACATGAGGATGATTGGGATAGAGTTGGTAAGCTTTTGCACAATCTTGTACGAACCATTTCTATATGTTGAAAAATCAATATACAATTTCTGAAATATTTACGCATGGTTCGTTACCCCTCCGTCAAGAGATATTGATGAAGAAGCATGAAATAAGGCTATTGGATGATGAGGAGCCTGGTGAGGTTTTTATGCATAGGGCTGTCATGCCTGAGGCAAACTATGCGTCAGCGTCAAGCAATACGAATGGGCAATTCCAGTGCCAACCTCAAGTGAATGAATCGGGGGATTCTGTAATAATGATGCCGGGAGGAAGTAAACAACTTGTAAGAACGGATAGTGAGTGTAGTGGTGCCGTAAACAACAACGCTGCAGGTGCAGAAGGGAATTTGGCACTTAGGGTAGATGACAATGAGAAATCGTTCTGCTGGAAGGAGTACTTGAATGATAATGCTGTGGAATTCGGTCCTATAGTAATTACAGATAATGGAATGTTATCGGGTCCAGGGTTCAACATGGGTGCAAGTGAACTTGTCGGAGATTGGCGCGACAAGAGAATTGAAGATCTACTCAAGGAGTCCTAGGTAGCCGGTAGCAATGTGTTGTCCCTGCAAGCAGCGTTGGCTGAGGCGAATGAGATGGTTCGTAACCTTAAAGAAGAACTTGCCGATGCAAACAAGATAATTTGTGATCTAAAGGCTGCACAGGAAGTGAAGCGTGTGTTGCATTCCGAGGAAGAAAAAATGGAACATGAAACTAGGATGGTGAGTGCATTCAATCACCAGATAGCAGAGCTGCAGGGCCAACGTGAAGATTCAGAAATGGTAAGGTCTTCGTTAAGTGGAACTTTGCAGAGGCAGATTCAAGATAAAAAGAAGTGTGAGGATGAACTGGCCCTTTTGAAGGAGAAGTATACTAAAAGGAAGGAACTGTACGACGCAGTTGCAGCTGAAATGATCGCGTGGTTGGAGGCGGAAACGAAATTGCGAGATACCATCCATGGAGTAATGATGTCTGCTGACATTTCGGATACGAAGGTTTTAGAACAATGTAATATTATTAATTGTTTGACTGCTGAGATTAAAGAGTTGAAGAGTATGGTAGGGACTCCCCAATCTGGCCGGCCGGGTCGGCGCCCAATTTAACAGTCCCGTTGAAGGTTCATCATCCTCCACTTCTGGTCGGCCAGGTGGTGAGGCGGTTATGACACCGGGGGTGGTTATGACACCTATCAAGCCGGCAAATCTCTTTTCGCTTAATCAGTTGTACATGAAAGGCAATACAACGGGTATTGCAATAGGGAACCCTACACCCATACAACAGGAGGTTCTGGATGACCATCTGATCGTGAAGGGAGAAGCACCTGCTGGACTATGTACTCCTGTTACCCCGATCGGCATTCGAATGATCGATGGATCTTGTGCGGTAGTAAATAGTGAGTCACCAATATCAGAGGCAGTAAGGTCAGATCGTCGTGTCGAGAAGCTGGCCCATGAGAGTGTTAAAAAGGAAGGTGAATCGAAGGAGAACCCTATAAATGTGGAGAACGTGAAGGTGAATCCCCTAGCTGGCATCCGCGACATGGTTGTCAATATGAACTCAGAAGAAGCCAAAAAAGTACCTTCCCATATAATGAACTGGCTCGCTAACCAGTTCAAAGTGAAGAAAAACTCGTATGCCCTTAACCTTATGGCTTGTATAGGACAGTATACACTATACCATTTCTGCGTATAAACCCTTATCCCAATTAATGCAGGTCCACGATCCTGCACGTCAACACATCTAGCCTGTCAGCGGAGCTTAGGTTATCAGATTTTGAATTGCTTATCAACCATGAACGGTTCAACGATGTGGTATGCTACACATTCCTGACTGCTATTTCAATATCTACTAACAGATCATGTTGTCATTGATGAACGTGTATTTTACACTTTCATTTGAGTCTTTTTTCACCAATTTAGCTATCCTCTATGTTAATTTAGCTATATTTTAGTGCATTTTATAAGAATAGTGTCACGTTTCCCTTTAGTTTGTATTTTACAGGTTTTGGATGAAAAACGAGGTTTTCCGGGCAATTATATTGAAGAGAACGAAGAATTGGTGTTCCGAAGGCATTTTTGGAGTATCTAGAAGATTCTGGATAGGATTTGAAGTCTAGGGGTCGAGTCTGAAGGCTAAAAGGTCACTAGAAGGCAAAAACCGAGTCCGAAAAGGAAAAAAAATAATCCAAAAACGCGTCGAAAACGCGTAAATGGCCGGCTGGAGGTCCCGGGCGAACGTGGGGGCGGTTCGCCCCACACCAGGCGATTCGCCCGGTGTGTGGGGCGACTCGCCCCACACCTTCTGAACCCCTATATATAGTTGCTCAGTTTTCTCCGTTTTTCATACTTTCTCAGATCTTTTTTCATACCTTTCTCATTAATTTTAGGGGAGAATTCTCCAGAGCCTGTTCTGGGAATTCTTAGCTTAGGAGACACTTTTTCTCATAGTTTTGGAGCTTGTGAGATCGCGATTCTTCGGAGATTGACAACATTTGGTAACATTGTATCTTGCAATTTTTTCTATTCATATTTATTTATCTTTCAATATGTTTTCATTCAATCTTGCTATGATTTCTGTTGATTGCATGACATCTATGAGTAGCTAAATTTATCGTTGGTGATAGTATGTGATTTCTTAGCGAATGGTTAATAATTATGCTGATGGCGGTAAAGCGAATCAGACTTTGAGTTATTGCTTTATTTCTTTGATCTATCTAAGCCCTCTATTTTCGTAGTGTTGAATAATAACGGAACACATTGGACAATTCATTGATCAAAGATCTCTATGCAAAACGATCTGGTACTTCATGCATGATTATTAACCTGCTATGCTTTGAATGATCATACTATCACTAACTTCCATTATCTGATAAGAAAAACCTTTGCTAAGTCGTCTCTTGATTTTATAGTTTAAGTTAGATTAGATAAAGCTAGTTATAGTCCTTAGAGATCGACACTCGAGGTTATTTTACTGCTACACTACGGTTTTCGTTGTAGTTGTGAATTGCCTTTGGCTAAATACAAATTTATTTGATTAATTAGAATCTGACAAATTCCGGTTCATCAAATTGGCGCCGCTGCCGGGGACTATACTCCTTTTTTCTGTTTAAGCTTATTTATATTTTCAGCATTCAATTCCTAGTTTTAGTTGTTTTTATTTTTTCTATTTAATCTCTCTGATACTCCTTTCTTAGCTTGTTACAGATAGTGTATGCGACATACACGATCTAGGGGAACACCGCTTGCTGATTCAATTGTGAAATCGACAGAGTCTACCACCAAACAAGGCGACTACTTCGAAGACGTGAACTAGAGGAAATAGAGGATACCGATTTCTCTGAATCCCTACACAGTCTTTTCAAGGAAATCGACGGAATGGCAGAAGCTAGACCACTGAAAGCATGGGTTCAACCCTCCAAGGATCGTATGAGGGGACCAGCGATTGTTCTTTCGTCTGCAACTCGAGATCTGGAAATCAAGAACCACACATTCCAACAACTTCCGAGGTTCTATGGCTTAGCAAGGGAAGATGTGATGGGGTACTTGCACGATATCGATGATTTCGTCAACCAACTCTCACGACCCGGAGCTAAAATAACAACGGATGAGTTGAGAATGAAGGTTTTTGCGATGGGGCTTGGCGACAGAGCCAAGTCATGATTGAGTTCTCTACCGGCGGGCTCGCTGGACACTTGGGAAAAGGTTTTTTCAGCTTTCATGGAGAAATACTTCCCTCACACCTTGACTACCGCGCTTAAGGTGCAAATCACTGGGTTCAAACAAGACTATGATGAGACCATCTACACCGTGTTTGAGAGGTTCTAAGACCTCATGAACAAGTGCCCTCACCATGGTTTTGAGCTTTCGGATCCAGTCCAACACTTCTACAATGGACTAACCTTCGAGAACCAACAAGTGGTGGATTTCCAATGCCGTGACAATATTTGGGAGGAAACCGCGGAAGCCGTCTGGGCGGTTTTCGAAAGGCTTGCTAAAGGTTCGCAATTCAAAGATCCAAGAGCAATGGTTAGGAGACGTGGACCTGAAGCTCCACCTAGTCAGGAAGCCCCTATGTATGGGGGGAATGGGGATCGATTGGAGTGCTTTACCAACGAGTTGAAACAAGTCCTCAAGAACTCCGCAGGAACAGCTATGTCAAACGAAGTTTGCCGAATATGCAAGAACTATGGGCATGGAGCTCATATGTGTAGATCGGAGCTTGCATATGATGATGGCAATTGGGTTCAAGGAGGCGAAGTGGAAGCCTTTGCTACGGAATTTGGTACTCAAGAAGCTAGCTACGGACAAGATGGTAGGAATCCTCGAGGTCGATTTTGGAGAAGAGGATTCCGAAACAATCAAGGATACGCACCGGCTAGCCAAACTTATGGCCCTAACCAAGACCGCAGTAGGCTTAACTATGGTAATGATCACTGCGAAAATCCCGCTCCGAAAGAGCAACCAAAGTCGAAGACAACTCTACTCATGGAGAACTTGCAAAAGATGGTTGATCACACCCAAATTTTTTTAAGCGTTATGAAGAAGATTCTGAGAAGACTAGGGCGAGGCTTGATCAATTGGAAGAGAGCACTAGGCTTGCCCATCAAAAGATGCAAGAGTTGATTGACTGTGGGGCAAGTAGAGAGCAAGGGAAGCTACCTAGCAACACTGAGAAGTCGATGTCCATTACCTTGGTGGGTGATCTTCCTGTTGAAATCATCATCAAGAAGGTTGCTAAGTGTGAGTGTTGCAAGGATGAAGAATCCCCACTAGCCAAGGAAGAAGAGAAAGACCTTGGTTCTTATGAGGGTGAAGAGGAGCAAGAGGATCCCGAGCCAATCCCTCAAAGTTTCGATGTTAAGGTCGGGATTGGTGAACTTGAAGATGTTCGTGCTACACTAGATACGGGATCTTACTCTAATGTGCTCCCAATGAATGTGTTTAAGAAGAGTAGCCTTGGAAAACTATCTGAGCATAAGGCTATTGTGCAATTGGCGGATGGATCCTTTGTGAGACCCGAAGGCGTTGTAAAAAACGTATTGGTTAAGATTGGTTAAGCTTCTGTGTACACCAATTTTGTAGTTATGCCGGCGTCTACACCTGGGATGGGGGATGTTGTTCTTTTGGGGCGAACGTTCTTGACTAAATTACGCTCCGTGATAGACATCTACCGAAGGACTTGCACCATTGAGGTGGATGGCAAGCGACATGTGTTGCGAGCCATATCTGATCCAAATATTCACTTCGATGCTTCTCACACCATTAACTACTTTGGTCTTGCTGTCTATGTTCATTCTTATTCACATGTTCGTGGCATGAGGAGAAGGTCCATGAAGGGGAAGTCTAGTACCCTCAAGAAGAAGAGCTAGATCAAGAAGAAGTCAAGTCTAAGACTATAAACAATGGCGCTATCCAGGAGGCAACCCGGAGTTTTTATCGCTTTTTTACCGCTTTATTGCATGCATTCATACATTGAACAATTTGCTTTTCTTATGTGAATTTGTTCGTCTCTGTGTCGTTTGTGGTTATGATTATGTTTGAGTGAACTTTTTCGAGTGTTCTTAGTAAGGAGATTGGTTTTCGGGGTTTAAAAATTCAAGTTTTTCGAAAAATTCGTCTCCCTACCTCTGAAGGTGGGGGGCGAGTCGCCCCACATGTCCAGAGAGCTCCGCGCTCTCTGGACGTGGGGGGCGATTCGTCCCACACGAGGCGGATCGCCCCACACACGGGGCGACTCGCCCCGTAGTACCTGAATGTTAAAAACGGGAGACAACCCCCTATTTCCTCATTTTTACTCTCTTACTCCCCAAAATCCGAAAAAATCGAAAATTCTTCAATCTTTCATGAAACTTTGAATCTTCCATCAAATTTTGTGTTCTTTAGCTTCAATCGAAGCCCATTACGTGCTCTTTCTTTTCATTCGAACAACTTTTACACTAGTGCATTCGTTTTCCAGATCTGAGGTATCTTCACATGAACCCTAATTTTTCAAATTTGGGGGTTTTCTGTTTTATGCTTCAATTAGGCTTGTGTGATGTATGTGTTGGGTGTTTGTGTGATTAGAAACGTTATTCACTATCAATTGCATGTTCAATTATGCTTGGTTTGTTGGTTTGAGAATTTTGCTACTAGATGTCTATATCTTGTTATGCAATGTATCTTTTTCTTCCATTCCGTACATATGATTGTGTTTACTGATGTGATAATGATGAACATGATGGTAGAATGCATAATTGATGAGTTTGAGGATTTATGATGCTAGAATTTTCGCTACTATGGTATGAATTGAGCCTTATGATTTAAGGCTATTGGTTGTCTAGCACGAGCATAATGTGATATGTACATGTCGAAGTTATTTTGGTGTGTTGCATGATTGGTAGCTAGATTAGACATGGAGGATTTTGAAGAGTTCGATTGTTAATTATCACTCGTGAATTTCACTCTTACATTTGCATATGCATAAATTTGTTTTGTGTCATACGAGGTACTAATTGCTACTTGTAGGAACCATGCCACAAAGGGAGAGGAGCACTTCCGTTTGGCTACAATGAGGTATTGGAGGCGGTTCGATTACAACCATGTCGAGGAGAGTGATCTCGTTAGAGGTGCGTACAAGCCATGGGCTTTTGCAACAACGTCGCGGGTTACCCATAAGAAGGAACTAGAATCCACCAGGAGTGAGCACTCTTATGTCTATTCACGTACCACCGAAGGGATTGAAACCAATATTACGACAGAAGTCTGTCACAAGGACTGCAAGGTTCGAGTGAATATGAAGGTACCGGTGCGGCCTCACCACAACGGATTCATTCTTGAGTCGACAGTTGCGATGAAGTTCCGAATCGCTAACTTGATTCCAAAACATAATGACATGGACACCCAGCCCCTCTTTGGGGTGCCCCTCGACTGCCTCTAAAGGGAGCACCATATAGACATCGGGAGCATCAACCGTATAGAATGTGGGCAACATTGGGCAAATAAGAAGAAGACCTCTGAGTATCCGAGCAGCTTACTGTAACTTCCCCAGGGTGTAAAACGTTGGAGAGGGAGACTCTAAGAGCACAAATCTTTCCCCTTCAACAGTTCACATGCTATTAGAGAGATACCGGATGGAAGATCCCGTAACTGCAGCGGCTAATCTTGAGGATTCTCTTCGACAATGCAACTTTACTAGTGATGATGGTGGTGACAGTTTTGACAATGAAGACAATAGGGACAATGAGGATGCCATGAATACTGATGGAGGAGTTGGTCCTATCCGGTCTATTAGTGGAACTACCACCACCACCACGAGCTCCGATGATCACCAATAATGGCCCTCGAGCAATCTCAATACCTTACATCTAGCGTACTCAGCCGACCGAGGCCAAACCACACAGTAACATCTAGTATCACATCTTATTTCCTCATTTTCTTACTGCTAGGGACTAGCTTTAAATTCATGAGGAGGGATGAGATTTAAGTGAACTAGTGTTGTTAGTTTGGAACTTGGCATTGGTAGGATGAGTATAGTACCTTGCATGTTTATCCGTTTGCATTTGCACGTTTACCGCTTTCTTAGTATTTAGTTGCATACACTACATTCATCCTAGGATAGTCTTGCATGTTTTATGTGGAGTTTACTGTCAAATTTTTTGAACTTTTTTATTGGGTAGATTAAATAATTATGACATTAATCATATGCTTCATCTCTATGAATTTGTTAGAGGTTTTTCTCGCTTGGCTTGTCACATTTATGTATTGCACTTAGTTAAGCTTGGTAGTCTCGACATCACTTAGTGGTGTTTTCTCTACTGCGGTTCACGAAGGCCTTTATAATAGGATGATGCATGTTAGGGTCTTATGGTTGTTTTCCCGAGTAATTATGTACCTAAGAGGCAACAAGTCTTCACCCTCCTTTGAGATTGCTAAATGCCTAGGAAGGAGGTAGTGTGAGATTGTGTGATCCTTTGTTTGCAACCTATTCTTTCGAATAGGTTTGGGGAGGGGGTTACGCTATAATTAGACTTGTTTTTCGATTTTTGAGTATGTGTTGTGAGTTACTCCAACCTATTCTTTCGAATAGGTTTGGGGAGGTCGTTTGTGTGTCATTTTTTGTTTCTTTTTCGTTGTGCTACTGCTGGCTAAAAAAAATCGAAAAAAAAGGGAAGAAAAATTCCAGGAAAAAAGAAAAAATCTGGAAAAGAAAAAAAAAGAAAAAAAAAGAAAAGACCCCAAAAAAAGCAAAGAAGGGTCCAAAAAAAGAACCAAAAAGCACTTTAGCAAAGTGTTGTCTCATTTTTTAATTTTTGTAATGTTTGTAATCGTGTTGTAATTTTTTATCTTTTGTTTGTTTGAGTGTCATCTGTTCTAGACCACCCTCGTCCTGCCATTCAGGAAGTGGTGAATAGCTTAAGACTTTGCTTGAGAGATGAGTATAATAGGGGAGAGTTATCTTTTTAGGGAACCCTCCTTCGTTTGATGAGAGCCAGTATTGGTTCGACCTCTTTGATGGAAAGTCTTAACTTGGTGAACAGCAGTAAGTTCTCAGTTTCATAGGCACGGGACAACCATTCGTATTTTAACATGTTTCATTACGTCGTCACTGACTAGGTCCAGGTAGAGAATGTTACGAGAGACTATCCTGTTTGACATAAGTGCTTATGTGAATGTGTATGAGTCAATCGAGGCATTCTTCAACCAATATCCATGTTATGATTTGTGTGGTTTTTTCATATGTTTTTTGATAGATTCAATAGATTAGTTCATTTTATTTGGCATGAAACTCCATTTTTTGTGTTGCATGGTTTTTTGCATTAGAGTCTAGCTTAGTTGCTTGAGGACAAGCAAAAGTTCGGTTTGGGGAGTTTGATGAACGTGTATTTTACACTTTCATTTGAGTCGTTTTTCACCAATTTAGCTATCCTCTATGTTAATTTAGCTATATTTTAGTGCATTTTATTAGAATAGTGTCACGTTTCCCTTTAGTTTGTATTTTACAGGTTTTGGGTGGAAAACGAGGTTTTCCGGGCAATTATATTGAAGAGAACGAAGAATTGGTGTTCCGAAGGCATTTTTGGAGTATCTAGAAGATTCCGGATAGGATTTGAAGTCTAGGGGTCGAGTCTGAAGGCTAAAAGGTCCCTAGAAGGCAAAAACCGAGTCCGAAAAGGAAAAGAAATCCAAAAACGCGTCGAAAACGCGTAAATAGCCGGCTGGAGGTCCCGGGCGATTCGCCCGGGACGTGGGGCGGTTCGCCCCACACCAGGCGATTCGCCCGGTGTGTGGGGCGACTCGCCCCACACCTTCCGAACCCCTATATATAGTTGCTCAGTTTTCTCCGTTTTTCATACTTTCTCAGACTTTTTTTTATACCTTTCTCATTAGTTTTAGGGGAGAATTCTCCAGAGCCTGTTCTTGGAATTCTCAGCTTAGGAGACACTTTTTCTTATCGTTTTGGAGCTTGTGAGATCGCGATTCTTCGGAGATTGACAACCTTCGGTAACATTGTATCTTGCAATTTTTTCTATTCATATTTATATATCTTTCAACATGTTTTCATTCAATCTTGCTATGATTTCTGTTGATTGCATGACCTATATGAGTAGCTAAATTTATCGTTGGTGATAGTATGTGATTTCTTAGCGAAGGGTTAATAATTATGCTGATGGCGGTAAAGCGAATCAGACTTTGAGTTATTGCTTTATTTCTTTGATCTATCTAAGCCCTCTATGTTCGTAGTGTTGAATAATAACGGAACACATTGGACAATTCATTGATCAAAGATCTCTATGCAAAACGATCGGGTACTTCATGCATGATTATTAACCTGCTATGCTTTGAATGATCATACTATCACTAACTTCCATTATCTGATAAGAAAAACCTTTGCTAAGTCGTCTGTTGATTTTATAGTTTAAGTTAGATTAGATAAAGCTAGTTATAGTCCTTAGAGATCGACACTCGAGGTTATTTTACTGCTACACTACGGTTTTCGTTGTAGTTGTGAATTGCCTTTGGCTAAATACAAATTTATTTGATTAATTAGAATCTGACAAATTCCGGTTCATCAGTCATGCATATGTGTTCACCTTTGGTTGCGCCTATTGTCAGATAATTGATGCATGGGCCCTGCTTCTTGTTCTGGATGTATGTGGTGAGAGAAAACTGATGGACACGAGGAATAGTGTCGGGTTGAAGCCGTTCATTTTCACTAGTTGTTCTTGGGTAAGTTTGTACTTGTCATGAATGAATTGAAAATACATATACGAGGATGGATAAATACTGGTATGCGTTTTTCAACTGGACAAAGTGACAGGTCGTCTCACTCCCTATTTGCAGCTATATGCAGCGCGATGTAACCACAAGTCGTCGGCAAGCAATGCTGCTATGTCTTTTATTGATAAGAAGATCCCCACTGCCACTAATCATGATAATTGGATCATACCGATCAACACAACTGGCAACCTTTGCCCGCTCACGAACGAGGGCGACCACTTGACTTTGCTTCACTACAACCTTCGAAAAAGCCGGTGGACTTTCTACAACTCAATGTCCCCAAGTATCGAGCATGACTACCATTTCCAGAGTGCCATAACTTTGGCGAGTTCCTTGAAAATATACTTCCTAAACCATGACAAAAGGGTTTACTGCTTAGCTGATAATACATTTTAATGCGGGTCAATTGCATATGATACCCCTCTTAGTATTTTTAATTACATCTAGCCCCCTCTTAGTCCGACCATTGCATCCACTACCCTTACTAGATGAAATTAATTACATCTAGATCCACGACTTTGACTTTTCGCGAACTAATTCATTGAAAGTACTATTTTTCCCTTGATCAATTATTGGATTTTTTGGTTGACCAAACAACTTAAGCAGGTGTGGACCTTGATGTAAATTAATTTGAATTTTTAGGTGTTAAATGTAATAGATAAGTTTAAAATTATTAAAAACTTAAAAAAAAAAGAAAGTAAAAAAACAGTAACAACTCCGATCTGGAGCTGTTACAACTCCAGATCGGAGCCGTAAATACCTTCGATTTGGGGCTATTTAAACAACCCCAAATCGGAGCTATTTCCAGCTCCAATTTGGAGCTTTGCAGCCCCAGATCGGAGCTGTAACGACTCCAATTTGGGGCTGTTGAACAACCCCAAATCGGAGCTATTTACAGCTCCGATTTGGACAGCTCCGATTTGGGGCTGTTACACAGCTCCGATCTCATTTGGGGCTGTTTAACAGTGCCGAATCGGAGCTGTAACAGCTCCGATTTGGGGTTGTTTAACAGTGCCGAATCGGAGCTGTAACAGCTCCGATTTGGGGTTGTTCAACAGCTCCAAATCGGAGCTGTTACAGCTCCGATTTGGATCCTTACATCCCCAAATCGGAGCTGTAAATAGCTTCGACGCCGGAGCTGTTGCATAATTATTCCGATACCGGATATTGGAGATGAAGAAGAAGATGAACAAAAGAAAAAAACACGAAATAGAAAAATAAAAAGTAATGAAAAGGAGTTAAGGCTGTGTTTGGTTATCAAACAATGAATAGTGACTTATTCCTTGGTCAACAAAAAAATGGGCTCGTGGACCTGGATGTAATTCTGGGACTAAGAGGGTTGTATATGCAAAGTGGTGTCCCAAGAGGGGTACCATATGATATTTACCCTTTTAATGCAGATGGATTACATTGAAGGTTCTATCAAGAAGTATAGTGAGTCTACTGGACTCACGTGGCCGGTGGTTACTCAATAGTCTGAATCTGTCAGGGACTGCACTACTTCGCAACAGGCCCGACACTCATTAGACTGTGGTGCCGTAGTTTGTTAATATGATAGAAATGCTAGTACATGGTGATACGGGGAGGGCACCAGCTCAGTGGACACATGCAGTTGCAGGGAAGTATCGTGCTCATATGGTGAAGTCTTTCTACAATGCAATCCAGAGTAGCAGAACGGAGTAGAAATGGCGTTATCCTGAAGATTCATGGTTGTTAACTTTTTGCGTAGATAGGAAAGTTGTTGTTTTGTATGAGGGAAACCAAACTTACCTCTTGTTTAGCCTCCGGGTGTAGCAGATCAGACTAGGAAAATGGTGTTTTGGTGTCTATCTTTTTGTGAGGCCACGGGAAGGCATCTTCACATGTTATCTACTAAACTCAGCTCATTTTGAATCCTCGAGTTGGATACTTCGTATCCAACTGGGTATTACTTATATATATGTATGTATTAGTTTGGGCATCCAGTTCCCGCCTGTGGATTTGAATTTGAACATGATTGTACCAATGTATTACACATCCCGTTACACATTGGATACACATTCATAAGTGACTATTTTTGTGTGAAGATGGTGAATGAAACAGGCTGGCGATTGGGCCAACAAATGATCGATGTCCAGAGGTAATCTAAACGGGATGAAGTCCACACTCACGAGATCACACAAACACAAGAAGTAGGATCACAAAATTTAGTACAACATTCTAATATATCGGATGCCCCTAATATATCCCTAATATCTTAGCTTAGCTGAATATGTTATTTATACTTTCTAATATCGAAATCAAATTCGTTGGCTGTGGGATAGACCTGGAAAAAAGTCAACTGAATCCGTTGATACCCGACCGATCCGATCCGAAATATGGAGTATGGTAAAAAATATTATAGGGAAAACATAATTATATTAACTTAAAATATATATTTCATTTATAACTAACTTCTAATTAAGATTTCGGAGTTGTAATATTTTTTAAATTTTCATTATAGAAATAAGTTTGAGTTTAAATACTCAATCAACAATGAATCCGATTTTTGGACTGTTCCGAATGATCCCGATCCGAAATTGGCCGGCTACGAAGTGATCTTAAAATTTATAATCTGAATAACATCCGAATCCGATTAGAAAATCAAAGTCCGAACTGATCCGACCCCACGCGAAGCACAATTGCTCACCCGATCCGAGCAATCCGACCCGCCCAAACTGTGTGCCACGAAAGAAAAGAAAAAAAAATGCTAATGCATCCAGTCATTGAATGGTCATTTAATTTCGGGAATTTGCCATTTAATTTCAACATTCTGATGGCAAATGGCATTAACTCATAAAAACAGAAAGAATGTAAGGGTATTTATGTCTAAACCACCTGGACCTTTCAATACTGCTGTTTGGAGCGAAATGTAAGGGAAATGTAGCTGTTTTAGTGCTTCGATTTGCACACCATGTACCTTACTTGCTTTTGCATCATTAATGGGAGTAGACATGTAGAGAGAGTGAGTAGACTCCTCCTATCTCACCAGCTCTCCTACCAACTTTCATCTATCAACTGGACATCTATCCATCTATCAACCATCTTAGTGTGCTCCACTAGCAATAGGCATGATATATTTAATTATCTTCTTTTATTCTGAGGATTAGACTCTTTATATCAAGAAACAAGAAGACAGCTGAAGGATACTCTCTCTCTCTCTCAATCTCTTCTTTTACTTTGAAAAAAGGAAAAAAGAAAACAAAAGACAAACAAGAGAGGAAAAAAAACATTTTTTCCAAGATACCATGATTTCAAACAAGGCTGTTTCCGACGAGCATGTGCTCTTTAGGACAGTAAAGCGCTCCGATGCCCCATTCTTGGTATATATGTTCTTAAATTTTACTCAGTGCGCTTGCTGCGTTTAGTTCGATTTACCTGAAGATGCTGCTTTCATCCTATACTCTGATGTGTTTGAAGTAGAATAAAGTAGAATTCAAATTATATACTGTCTGTTTTCTTGTTTGTATGTGATGAACCGGAATTTGTCAGATTCTAATTAATCAAATAAATTTGTTTTTAAGCCAAAGGCAATTCACAACTACAACGAAAACCGTAGTGCAGCAGTAAAATAACCTGGAGTGTCGATCTCTAAGGACTATAACTAGCTTTATCTAATCTAACTTAAACTATAAAATCAACAGACGACTTAGCAAAGGTTTTTCTTATCAGATAATGGAAGTTAGTGATAGTATGATCATTCAAAGCATAGCAGGTTAATAATCATGCATGAAGTACCCGATCGTTTTGCATAGAGATCTTTGATCAATGAATTGTCCAATGTGTTCCGTTATTATTCAACACTACGAAAATAGAGGGCTTAGATAGATCAAAGAAATAAAGCAATAACTCAAAGTCTGATTCGCTTTACCGCCATCAGCATAATTATTAACCCTTCGCTAAGAAATCACATACTATCACCAACGATAAATTTAGCTACTCATAGATGTCATGCAATCAACAGAAATCATAGCAAGATTGAATGAAAACATGTTGAAAGATAAATAAATATGAATAGAAAAAATTGCAAGATACAATGTTACCGAATGTTGTCAATCTCCGAAGAATCGCGATCTCACAAGCTCCAAAACTATAAGAAAAAGTGTCTCCTAAGCTAAGAATTCCCATAACAGGCTCTGGAGAATTCTCCCCTAAAATTAATGAGAAAGGTATGAAAAAAGGTCTGAGAAAGTATGAAAAACGGAGAAAACTGAGCAACTTCGGCAGGTGTGGGGCGAGTCGCTCCACACACTGGGCGAATCGCCTGGTGTGGGGCGAACCGCCCCACGTCCCGGGCGAATCGCCCGAGAGTCCCAGTCGGCCAATGATGCGTTTTCGACGCGTTTTTGGATTTCTTTTCCTTTTCGGACTCGGTTTTTGCCTTCTAGTGACCTTTTAGCCTTCAGACTCGACCCCTATACTTCAAATCCCATCCGGAATCTTCTAGATACTCCAAAATTGTCCTCGGAACACCGATTCTTCGTTCTCTTCAATATAATTGTCCGGAAAACCATGTTTTTCACCTAAAACCTGTAAAATGCAAACTAAAGGGAAACGTGACACTATTCTAATAAAATGCACTAAAATATAGCTAAATTAACATAGAGGATAGATAAATTGGTGAAAAAAGACTCGAATGAAAGTGTAAAATACACGTTCATCAAACTCCCCAAACCGAACCTTTGCTTGTCCTCAAGCAACTAAGCTAGACTCTAATGCAAAAACAATGCAACACAAAAAATGGAGTCTCATGCCAAATGAAATGAACTAATCTATTGAATCTATCAAAAAACATATGAACAAAAACCATACAAATCACATAAGCACTTATGTCAAATAAGATAGTCTCTCGTAACATTCTCTACCTGGACCTAGTCAGTGACGACGTAATGAAACATGTTAAAATACGAATGGTTGTCCCGTGCCTATGAAACTGAGGACTTACTGCTGTTCACCAAGTTAAGACTTACAGTAAACCCCAGGTTCCCTGGTCGTGCCAGGCGAATCGCCCCACGTGGGGGGCGGTTCGCCCGGCACCTCCAGACTCCTGGCGGTGTCGGTTTCCCTCCTAAAATGCTAAATTATCATCTAGAGACCTATTTTATCACCAAAAACACACGAAAATTAAATATGCATGCAATGCAAGAAAGCGATAAAACTAAACTACATGCAACCATTACCACTAATGTTATCCATTATCAAATGGAAACGAGTCTTGTGCATCCGTTCCATTACTCCTCGCATCTTGGGAACCATCCTTGGCTCCTCTCCGTATCTGCTCAAGCAAGTCCACGATGGAAAAATGTCATGAAGTGTGGGGTGTATGTTTTTTCTTCTTGCCTATGTACCAGAGGCTGTAGTTATTGAATTGCCTCATACTATTGATTGTCTGTTGTTGCTTTTCTTGTTAATTGTGTTGCATAAAATGGAATTTACCTAATCGATGCGTTGTTATATCTTGTGATGCAGCGCATCCTCCCGAAGTTTGTGAAGAAGAACATGCTCTTTGTGCACTCCGAGATGACATTGACTGCTGGCGATGGACGATCCTGGCTGGTGTATCTGACGTCCGATGAAATTGGTTTGTGAATGGAAGCTGGATGGTCGCAGTTCCGCGATCACTACAACTACAAACTGGAAGATGTTCTGGTGTTTGAGTATGACAATAACACTGGATTTGCAGTAACTATCTTGGAGCATGAGACTGGGATGCCCAGATTGTTCCCGACGCGTAATTCTATTGTGGGGGAGGAGGGACATGGGTCTAGTGGGAAGAAGACGAAGCAAGTGGTCCAGTTCATTGAGGTTAATGATCGGATTGTCCCGTGTTCTCAAACTCCTGTTGCAGGTAGAAATGGTTAGCGTAAAACAGGCATGACGCGATCTGTTTTGCGAAAAGAATTAATCAGATCTTTTTTTGCAGACAAGAGATGGACTAGCTGGTTTGCCGCAAGTGGTGGTAGACGTGCTGTTTCACCACCACTCGCATTCAACGTTTACTCTGTTGAAGGCAGTGATCTGGAAGGCAGCCCTATGGTCGGCTCGACATCAAGGAAGAGCAGGCGAGGTGATAAAATTGAATTAGCATTTATTAGTGCCTAAGCACATCAAACCTGACATTTTTTTTTGTCTACAATGGCAGTTGGTGGTGCTAGCTCTGTAAATTCTCAGATTCAGGGTGGAATAAGCACTCCCCCATCTGGTAAATAATGTGGTTCATTTAGTTAGTTGTTGGTGCGATTTTTCAGGAGTTCCAGGTTTTAAATAGTTGTATGTAACGGTCCCTGACAACCCCAACAAGTTTAGCAGCATGGTGGCAAAACTATTTGTTGATTTGGATGCTGCAGGTAATTGTACTTGGAAGCTCCTCGTTATGTTAAATTTTGTCCACAACTATCTATTTGACAACTAGGAAACGACTATCATTTCAGAATCTGGTGGGAGCCCGTCAAACGCACAGGCGTCGGCAAGCGATGCCCCAAGCAATCCCTGATGAACGTGTATTTTACACTTTCATTTGAGTCTTTTTCACCTATTGTAGCTATCCTCTATGTTAATTTAGCTATAGTTTAGTGCATTTTATTAGAATAGCGTCACGTTTCCCTTTAGTTTGTATTTTACAGGTTTTGGGTGAAAAACGAGGTTTTCCGGGCAATTATATTAAAGTAGACAAGGAATTGGTGTTCCGAAGGCCTAATTGGAGTATCTAGAAGATTCCAGATAGGATTTGAAGTCTAGGGGTCGAGTTTGAAGGCTAAAAGGTCACTAGAAGGTAAAAACCGAGTCCGAAAAGGAAAAGAAATCCAAAACGCGTCGAAAACGCGTTTCCAGTCGACAAAAGGTCCCGGGCGAGTCGCCCGGGACGTGGGGCGAATCGCCCCACACCAGGCGAATCGCCCGGTGTGTGGGGCCACTCGCCCCACACCTGCCGAATGCCTATATATAGTTGCTCATTTTTCTCCGTTTTTCATACTTTTCCAGACCTTTTCTCTCACCTTTCTCATTAGTTTTAGGTAGGAATTCTCCAGAGCCTGTTCTGGGAATTCTTAGCTTAGGAGATACTTTTTCTTAGCGTTTTGGAGCTAGTAAGATTGCAATTCTTCGGAGATTGACAACCTTCGGTAACATTGTATCTTACAGTTTTTCTATTTATATTTATATATCTTTCAACATGTTTTCATTCAATCTTGCTATGATTTCTGTTGATTGCATGACATCTATGAGTAGCTAAACTTCTCGTTGGTGATAGTATGTGATTTCTTAGCGAATGCTTAATAATTATGCTAATGGCTATATCGCGCATTATACTTTGAGTTATTGCTTTATTTCTTTGATCTATCTAAAACCTCTATCCCCGTAGTGTTGAATAATTACGGAACACAATTGGACAATTCATTGATCAAAGATCTCTATGCAAAACCGGGGACTTCATGCATGATTATTAACCTGCTATGCTTTGAATGACCATACTATCACCGATCTCCATTATCTGTTAAGAAAAACCTTTGCTAAGTCGTCTGTTGATTTATATTCTTAAGTTAGATTAGATAAAGCTAGTTATAGTCCTTAGAGATCGACACTCGAGGTTATTTTACTGCTGCACTACGGTTTTCGTTGTAGTTGTGAATTGCCTTTGGCTCAAAATAAATTTATTTGATTAATTGAGTCTGACAAACTAGTTCATCAAATTGGCGCCGCTGCCGGGGACTAGACTCCTTTTTTCTGTTTAGCTTTTTTATATTTTCAGTATTCAATTCCTAGTCCTAGTAGTTTTTAGTTTTCCTATTTAATCTCTCTCTGATACTCCTTTCCTAGTTTGTTACAGATAGTGTATGCGACATACACGATCTAGAGGAACACCGCTTGCTGATTCAATTACTGAGATCGACAGAGTCTACCACCAAAGAAGGCGACTACTTCGAAGGCGTGAACTAGAGGAAATAGAGGATATCGATTTCTCTGAATCTCTACACAGTCTTTTCAAGGAAATCGACGGAATGGCAGAAGCTAGACCACTGAAAGCATGGGTTCAACCCTCCAAGGATTGTATGAGGGGACCGGCGATTGTTCTTTCGTCTGCAACTCGTGATCTGGAAATCAAGAACCACACGTTCCAACAACTTCCTAGGTTCTATGGCTTAGCAAGGGAAGATGTGATGGGGTACTTGCACGATATCGATGATTTCGTCAACCAACTCCCACAACCCGGAGCTGAAATAACAACGGCGCAAATCACTGGGTTCAAACAAGACTATGATGAGACCATCTACACCGCGTTGAGAGGTTCCAAGACCTCATGAACAAGTGCCCTCACCATGGTTTTGAGCTTTCGGATCTAGTCCAACACTTCTGCAATGGACTAACCTTCGAGAACCAACAAGTGGTGGACTTCCAATGCCGTGGAAATATTTGGGAGGAAACCGCAGAAGCCGTCTGGACAGTTTTCGAAAGTCTTGCTAAGGGTTCGCAGTTCAAGGACCCAAGAGCAATGGTTAGGAGACGTGGACCTGAAGCTCCACCTACTCAAGAAGACCTTATGCATGGGGGGAATGGGGATCGATTCGAGTGCTTTACCAACAAATTGAAGCAAGTCCTCAAGAGCGCCAATAGAACAGCTATGTCAAACGAGGTTTGCCGAATATGCAAGAACTATGGGCATGGAGCTCATATGTGTAGATCGGAGCTTGCATATGATGATGGCAACTGGGTTCAAGGAGGCGAAGAGGAAGCCTTTGCTACGGAATTTGGTACTCAAGAAGCTAGCTACGGACAAGATGGTAGGAATCCTCGAGGTGGATTTTGGAGAAGAGGGTTCCGAAACAATCAAGGATATGCACCGGCTAGCCAAACTTATGGCCCTAACCAAGACCGTAGTAGGCTTAGTTATGGTAATGACCACTGCGAAAATCCCGCTCCAAAAGAGCAACCGAAGTCGAAGACATCTCTACTGATGGAGAACTTGCAAAAAATGGTTGATCACACCCAAAGTTTTCTCAAACGTTATGAAGAAGATTCTGAGAAGACTAGGGCAAGGCTTGATCGGTTGGAAGAGAGCACTAGGCTTGCCCATCAAAAGATGCAAGAGTTGATCGACCGAGGAGCAAGTAGGGAGCAAGGGAAGCTGCCTAGCAACACTGAGAAGTCGATGTCCATTACCTTGATGGGTGATCTACCTGTTGAAATCACCATCAAGAAGGTTGCTAAGTGCGAGTGTTGCAAGGAGGAAGAACCCCCACTAGCCGAAGAAGAAGAGAAGGACCTTGGTACTGATGAGAGTGAAGAGGAGCAAGAGGATCCCGAGCCACTCCCTCAAAGTTTCGATGTTAAGGTCGGGATTGGTGAACTTGAAGATGTCCGTGCTACACTAGACACGGGATCCTACTCTAATGTGCTCCCAATGAATGTGTTTGAGAAGAGTAGTCTTGGAAAACTATCTGAGCATAAGACTATTGTGCAATTGGCGGATGGATCCTTTGTGAGACCCGGAGCCGTTGTGAAGAACGTATTGGTTAAGATTGGTGAAGCTTCTGTATACACCAATTTTGTAGTTATACCGGCGTCTACACCTGGGATGGGGGATGTCGTTCTCTTGGGGCGAACGTTCTTGACTAAACTACGCTCCGTGATAGACATACCGAAGGACTTGCACCATTGAGGTGGATGGCAAGCGACATGTGTTGCGAGCCATATCTGATCCACCTGATCACTTCAATGCTTCTCACACTGTTAACTACTGTGGTCTTGTTGTCTATGTTCATTCTTATTCACAGGTTCGTGGCATGAGGAGAAGATCCATGAAGGGGAAGTCTAGTACCCTAAAAAAGAAGATCTAGGCGCAAGGAGGAGTCGAGTCAAAGACTATAAACAATGGCGCTATCCGGGAGGCAACCCGGAGCTTTTATCGCTTTTTTACCGTTTTATTGCATGTATTCATACTTTGAACAATTTGCTTTTCATATGTGAATTTGTTCGTCTCTGTGTCGTATGTGCTTATGTTTGTGTTTGAGTGAACTTTTTCGAGTGGTTTTATGAGTAAAATGGTTTTCGGGGACTTAAAAACCGGATTTCTTCGAAAGTTTCGTGTCCCCACCTCAGGAGGTGGGGGCGAATCGCCCCGCACAATGGGCGACTCGCCCCACGGTCTGAGCAGAAGAAAAATGGGGCTTGCCCCCATTTTGTTCATTTTCTTCATCTCTTTCACCTTCTTACTCCAAAAATCCCCAAAATTTTAAAATATCTTCAATCCTTCATAAAATCTTCATTACTCCATCAAATTGTGTGTTCTTTAACTTCAATCGAAGCCCGTTACGTGCTCTTTCTTTTCATCCGAACAAATTCCTTCCTAGTTCATTAAATCTTCAGATTTTAGGTAATCTCACATGAACCCTAATTTTTCAAATTTGGGTTTTTTTTTATTTATGCTTCAATTAAGCTTATATGATGTATGGGTTGATGTTTTGTGTGATTAGAAACGTTATTAACTATCAATTGCATGTTCAATTAGGCTTGGTTTGTTGGTTTGAGAATTTTGCTATTAGATGACTATATCTTGTTATACAATGTATCTTTTACTTTCATTCCATGTTTAAACTTGTGTATGTTGATATGATAATGATGGGTGTAATGGTAGAATGCATGATTGATGAAGTTGAGGATTTATGATCCTAGATTTTTTGCTACTATGGTATGAATTGAGCCTTATGATTCAAGGCTATTGGTTGTCTAGCAAGAGCATAATGTGATATGTAGTAGTTACATTGATATGTTGCATGTTGAAGTAGCTAGACTAGACATGGAGGGTTTTTGAGGAGTTCGATTGTTGTAGATATCGCTCGTATGTTTGCTGTTGCATTTGCATATGCATAAGTCTGTTTTGTGTCATACAAGATACTAATTGCTGTTTGTAGGAATCATGGCTCCACGAGGATCGAAGAATGCTGGGTCAAGCAAGAAGGGTAAGGGGGTAGCATCAAGCTCCCAACCTTCCCACGAGTTGTACGAGTTGTCTCTAGCTGCACTAGATGTCCGACAAAGGCTCGAAGCGGAGCTAGATCAAGGTGGACGATCGATTATACCGGACAGAAGGATTGATATTCCGGATGAAGTAGCTAACCAGGCAGGGTACATGACACTCTCTCGTCTGGCGAGGAGAAGGAATTGGGTTTGATATACTTCCAACAGGTTCAAGGGGTACGATACGAGCCTCCTTCATGAGTTCTATACTGGATTCACTGATCTTGAGGAGAAGGAGGGGGTACTCGTTCGAGGCCTAATTGTGCCATGGACGCCGGCCTCAATTTCTGCATTCATCCATTTTGGGCAACGGGAGTTCACAGGAAGCAACCACACCTACGAGTATTCAAGGGCCACTAGGGGGATCGATAGAGCCATCACAGATGTGATCTGTAACAGGGAGTATAGGTATCCAGATACCGTAGCACAACCTGCACGGATCCGTCAGAGTGACCTTAGCATCGAGGCTAAGGTGATGATGAAATTCTGTATTTTCAACTTGATCCCCAGAATGAATGACTCTTGGATACAGCCGAATTATGCCGAGCTCCTCTACTGCTTGATAGGCAAGCATCGAATCGACATCGATCACATCATGTATGCCGAGTATGAGCGCCACTGGGAGAAGAAGAAGAAGCCATTCATCTTTCCGAGCTTCATCACTGCCTACTGCAAATATTACGGGGTCGAGGACATTGATGAGGGGGATTGCGAGGTCGCTGCTGATGAACGCGGATGTCGTGCTCCGAATTCAGTCAAATAATATTTGTAATTTAGCCAAAGGCAATCCACAACTACAACGAAAACCGTAGTGTAGCAGTAGAATGACTCGAGTGTCGTTCTCTCAGGACTATAACTAGCTTTATCTGTTTAACAAGAGAATATAAAACAACAGACAGATAGCAATAGGGGGTTTCAAGCAGATAATGGAGATTGGTGATAGTATGGTCCTTCTTAACATAACGGGTCGATAATCATGCATAAATTCCTCGGTCTTGCATAGAGATCTTTGAATCAATCTAGTGTCCTGTTGCAGGTATTAAGCACTACGAAGATAATTTGGTCTGACTAGTCAATCACGATTGTCCTAATGTGTTCCGTAATTATTCAACACTACGAAGATAATTGGTCTGATGGTCGACTAGTGTCCAATTGTGCATAATAATCAATACAACATACGATAATTTTGGTTACAACTGATCAACGAAATAAAGCAATGACACGGAGTATAATGCGCGATATAGCCATTAGCATGATTATCTTCCCTTCGCTAAGAATTCACATACTACCACCAACGATAAGTTTAGCTACTCATAATAGGCATGCAATCAACAGAAATCATAGAAGAAAACATGTTGAAAGAATATAAAATAAGTAGAATAAAACTGTAAGATACAAAGTTACCGAAGGTTGTCAATCTCCGGATGATTGCGGTCCTACGAGCTCCAAACTGCTATGAAAAAGTATCCCCTAAGCTACAGAACTCCCAGGACAGGCCCCGGGAAGTTCCTACCTAAAACTATAGAGAGAGGTGAGAAAGTAGGTCTGGAAAGATATGATTTTCGGAGAAAAACTGAGCACTATATATAGGTCCCGAAAAAACACGGGGCGGTTCGCCCCAGCCTGCGGCGGTTCGCCCCCGGGTAATTCTCGCGGAATTCCGCGTTTTCGACGCGTTTTTGGATTTCTTCACCTTTTCGGACTCGGTTTCTGACTTCTAGTAGCCTTCTAACCTCCAGATTCGGCCCCTAACTTCAAATCCTATCCGGAAACCTTCAGATACTCCAAATAGGCTTCTGGAACACCAATCCCTTGTCAACTTCAATATAATTGCCCGGAAATCCCCGAATTTCAACCAAAACCTGTAAAATAAAATCTAAAGGGAAACGTGACACTATTCTAATAAAATGTACTAAAATATAGCAAAATTAACATAGAGGATAGCTAAAATAGGTGAAAAAGACTCGAGTGAAAGTGTAAAATACACATTCATCAAACTCCCCAAACCGAACGTTTGCTTGTCCTCAAGCAACTAAGCTAGACTCTAATACAAAAAACATGCAAGACACAAAAATGGAGTTTCATGCCAAATAAAATGAACTAATCTACTGAATCTACCAAAAAACATATGAACAAAAACCATACGAATCAAAGCATGAATATAGGTTGAAGAATACCTCGATTGACTTATACACATCCACATAAGCACTTATGTCAAGACAAGATAGTCTCTCGTAACATTCTCTACCTGGACCTAGTCAGTGACGACGTAATGATGCATGCTAAGATACGAATGGTTGCCCCGTGCCTATGAAGCTGAGGACTTACTGCTGTTCCATCATGTTAATACTTTTCCTCAAAAGAGGTCGAACCAGTACTGGCTCTCATCAAACGAAGGAGGGTTCCCTATAAAAGATAACTCTCCCCTATTCTACCCATCTCTCAAGTAAAGTCTTAAGCTATTCACCACTTCCTGAATGGCAGGACGAGGGTGGTCTAGAACAGATGACACTCAAGACAAAAAAGATAAAAAATAGAAAATTACAACACGATTACGAACATTACAAAAATGGAAAATAAGACTCAACACTTTGCTAAACTGCTATTTGGCTCTCTTTTTTTGGACCCTTCTTTGCTTTTTGGGATCTTCTCTTTTTTTCTTTTTTTCTTTCCAGGTTTTTTTTTCTTTTTCTCTTTTTTTTCTGGAATTTTTCTTTTCCTTTTTTTTCGATTTTTTTTAGCCAGCAGTAGCGTAACAAAGAGAGAAACAAAAAGACTCACACGACTTCCCCAAACCTATTCGAAAGAATAGGTTGGAGTACAAAATTTACGGAAAAGGAAAATAAACTCACGATACGAAAATGAAAAACAGAAACAAGTCTACGATGGTGTAACCCCCTCCCCAAACCTATTCGGAAGAATAGGTTATAAACAAAGGATCACACTACCTCACACTACCTCCTTCCTAGGCATTTAGCAATTTCAAAGCATGGTGAAGACTTGTTGCCTCTTAGGTACATAATTACTCGGGAGAACAACCATAAGACCCTAACATGCATCATCCTATTATAAAGGCCTTCGTGAACCGCAGTAGAGAAAACACCACTAAGTGATGTCGAGACTACCTAGCTCAACTAAGTGCAATACATAAATGTGACAATCCAAGCGAGAAAAACCTCAAACAAATTCATAGAGATGAAGCATACGATTAATGGCATAGTTGGTTGATCTACCCAATAAAAAAGTTCAAAAAATTCGGCAATAAACTCCATATAAAACATGCAAGACTATCCTAGGATGAATGTAGTGAATGCAACCTAAAAAAAATCTAAGAAAGCAGTAAACGTGCAAATGCAAATGCAGACGGATAAAACATGCGAGGTACTATACTCATCCTACCAATACCAAGCTCCAAACTAACAACATCAGATCACTTAAATCTTATCCCACCTCATGAAATTAACGCTAGTCCCTAGCAGTAAGAAAATGAGGAATTAAGATGTGATACTAGATGTTACCCCATGGTTTGGGCTCAGTCGGCTGAGTATGCTGCTTGTGGGTTATTGGGCCTCCTCTGTGAGCTTTATAGGGTGTCATCAGGTCTTCAGGTAGGTGCGGTAGTTCCATTAATAGGCTGGACAGGAACAACTCCTCTATCAGAATCATCATTGCCCGTATGGCCTTCATTGTCACTACTGTCACGCACATCCTCACTAGTAGAGTTGTAGTGGCAGGTAGAATTCTCAAAAGTAGCCGCCGCTGTTATGGAATCCTCCATCCCTGAGCCCTCCAATAGGATGTGAACTGTTGAAGGGGAAAGGGCAGTGGTATCAGGACCTCCCCCTCCAACGTTTTACACCTCGAGAAGGTTTCAGTAAGCTGCTTGGATACTCAGAAGTCTTCTACCTTTTTCTCCAATTTTGTCCACATTCTCTACCGTGGATCCGACCGATGTCTATATGATGCTCACTTTAGAGGAAGGCAAGGGGCACCCCAACAAGGTGCTGGGTACCCATGTCATTACGTTTTGGAACCAAGCTAGCGCTTCGGAACCTTCGAGCAACTTCGGACTCAAGATCGAATCCGCCGTGGCAAGACTGTCCCGGTGCCTTCCTATTCACTCGAACTCTGCAGTCCTCGTGACGGAGTGCTGACGTAATAGTGGTTTCTGTCCCTTCGGTGGTGCATGAATAGGCATAGGAGTCCTTACTCCAGGTATACTCTAGCTCCTCCTCGTGGATAATCCACGACGTTGTTGCAAAACCCCTTGGCTCGAACGCACATCTAGCGAGGTCACCTTCCTTGACATGGTTCTTCACAGCAATCATACGGGAATGCTCCTTTCCCTTGGTATGGTACCTACAAACAGCAGTTAGTACCTCGTATGGCACAAAACTGACTCAAATATATGCTATTGTAAAAGCGAAACACACAAGTGATAAAATCAACAATCGACCTCCCCAAACCGCAATGTCTAGCCTAGCTTCTTCATCATGCAACATACCAACGAAACTACTTCATGCAATACATCACATCATGCTCTTACTAGACAACCAATATCCTTGATAACAAGGCTCAATTCATACCATAGCAGCGAAAAATCCAATCATCATAAATCTTCATACTTAACAATTAAGCATTCTATCGTCAAATCTACCAACATTACATCAATAAACACATCCAATGCTAGAAATCAAAGATAAAGACATAAAGCATAACAAGATATATCATCTAATAGCAAAATACCCCAAATCAACAATCAAGCAAATTGAGCATGCAATTGATAGTAAATAACATGTCTAATCATACAAACAACATACCCATGCATCAAATAAGCATAATTGAAGCTCAAATTAGAAAACCCCCAAATTCGAAATTAGGGTTCTAAGGATGATACCTCAGATCTGTAAATCTAACGCATAAGGATGAAATCTGATCGGATAGGATGATAGATCATGTAATAGGCTTCGAATTAAGCTAAAGAACACTCATTTGGTCAAGAAATGAAGAAGTTATGAAGATTTAAAGATGAAATCGCGTTTTTTCGGGTTTTTTTTTGGGAGGATGAATGAAGAAGGATGAAGAAAATGAGGTTTTGGGAAGAAATCCGCGTTTTTGAAGTTCTGGGACCGTGGGGCGGTTCGCCCCCACGTGGGGGCGGTTCGCCCCGTGCTCCCCGAAGCGGGGAGACGGTTTCCGACGTCAGAAAATGCGGTTTTAATCCCGAAATCAATTTTTTCAAAAAACCACTCGAAAAAACTCACTCAACAAAGCACATACGACACACACATGAACAAATTCGCATACGAGAAGCAAATAGTTCAAGAATGAATGCATGCAGAAAGCAGTAAAGAAAGCGATAAATTCCGGGTTGCCTCCCGATAGCGTCATTGTTTTAAGTCTTTGACTCGACTCCTGTCTGCGCCTATCTCTTCTTTTTGCGGGTACTAGGCTTCCCCTTCATTGATCTCCTCTCCATGCCACGAACCTGTGAATAAGAAAGAATATAGGCTGCAAGACCACAGTAGTGAGTAGTAATATCAGGCGGTTCTGGTGGATCAGGTATGGCTTGCAATACGTGTCGCTTGCCATCCACTTCGATGGTGCAAGTTCTTTGGTAGATGTCCATCACGGAGCGTAGCTTGGTCAAGAGTGTTTGCCCTAAGAGTATGACATCCCCCGTCCCAGGTGGCAGATGCCGGTAACTACGAAATTGGTGTATATAGATGCTTCACCAATCTTGACCAAAACATTTTTCACAACGCCCTCGGGTCTCATAAGGATCCATCCGCCCAGTGTTTACAATAGCCCTTGCTCAATAGTTTTCAATGTTGCTCTTTTCAAACACATTCAAAGGAATTATGTTTGAGTAGGATCCCTGTATCTAGTGTGGAAGCGGACATCTCAAGTCTCACCAAATCTAACCTTACATAGTCGAAACTTTAGGAGTGGTCGGATCCGCTTCCTCTCATCGTTGTGTCGGATACAAGGTCCTTCTCTCTTGCTTAAGCCTGTAGAAAGTTCTCGCTTCATGCAACCTCGTGCCACCTACAACCGTCTTGATGGTGATTCCGTCAGGTACATCAACCATCCAATAGTTAATGGCAATTCGTGCTTCACAGATGTTGCTAGGCAGTTTGCCTTGCTCCCTACTTGCTGCCTC